>BQKZ01000001.1:371366-512981 GCA_036244855.1 Temnopleurus reevesii
GGGGGGGAGGCGGTGGAGAAGGAAAATGAAATGCAGACGTGACCAAGGTAATGGAGATGTATGACTGTAACGACTAGGGATTATAACGTTGGCCAAGGCCAATGGCTTCCAAACGAGATATCATCATCACCCATTCAGACATTGAAACATAAATTTATTGTTCATTTATCTTTACTGGGCATGCTCAAATGAAATCTAATCTATTATGAAACATATACATGCATCATTATAAAAGCATGACATGATTATCATAATATATTCGACTTGACAAGAAAAGGGGGGGGGGGGTGATCATGACGACAGCACAGTTAGTGAAACCTCATCTTATAACAAACTGATTTTGCTGGTCCATTTTCTTTAAATATTCTGGTTACCCTGGCATAATCTGAATTGTGATATAACAAGGTAACTTCCATGATCATGGTGCGGTAAACCTATCAAATTTTGGAAAAAGAGAGAAAAATATGTCTGTGATAGTGACTAAAAATAATTCTTAAGATGTTATAATATCTTTTAAAAGCCACTTTTAACAATTGTTATTCTGTTTTGTGAAAAGCGGGAGATTACTGCGTTTTAAGGAGAAGATAAAAATGGGAAATGCGTCTTGACGTCAGGAAATTACGTATGAAATATTAATCAGGGCAAAATGATAAAATATGAAATAAAAATCATCTGCTGGATGACTCGGTAGTTGACCTACTTGTCATGCTTGTGGTCAGTCTGAAATAGGTCAGATCTTTGAATAGTGAATGAACAAACCTGACCTCGGTCATGTCTAGAAGGAAGTTTAGGAAATTGAGGTTATCCCTTTACTTGCTTTATATTGTTTTAATGTTTTCTTTATATATAAAAAGCGTGATTCAAAAGATATTATGACCCATATTATGAAAATCGCGCATGCACACTTAAAAAGTTTTACTCAGAAAAAGAGGGATTACTAATACATGCAGATTTTATGCGGCATCTGTCGACGAAAAACGTGCATACATTTGAATCTATTGGTAAACAGGCCTATTAGTATTGGGGACAACCATGCTTGTCGGGGACGAATCTGTACAATATAGTGCAAAAATGAAAAGAAATGGTGAAATAATAGAGGTGATTTTATTCAATATTGTTTATGATTTTATCACAGATACATGCCTGGATTCCTTTCAATCAATTTTCTTTTAAATTCTGCACATGTGTTTGTATATCATACAATGCGTATCTATCAGTTATCGGGTTTTTTTTTTTTACTGCTTGCTGAAACTTCAAACTCTGGCTGAGAATGGTAATCTTCATTTTCATAAATAAAATACTTCAAAGCAAAATTAATATGTTCAGACTTTTCTTTATTAAATCTAAAACGCGACGCTCGTATGGTGCTAAATTCCTGTCTGTATTTCGTTTCTGATCGAGGTCTGTGCTACACACATGGTCACACAATCACACATTATTCAGAGTCTATGACCATGACAATGGAATGACAGACAAGCATCAAGGACATCTACTATATAGATGAAGGTCACTTCTAAACCAATCATTCCATCGTGCTTTTTCTCCTATATAAAAAAGCGATTCAGCTGTAAAATCCAATCTCACGTTTATATAATTCCACTGAGGAGATAGAAAACTGTGCATGATGCCAAATTTGTGAATTTGTGCTTTTATATATATATATATATATATTTCGCAGAAAAAGAAATATTTTGGTAAATTTGGGAGTTGAGTTAACAAAAAAAAAAAAAAACCCATCACAATGTACATGTAGATAGAAAGGTAATGAAACATCTAGTGCAGCTCAATTGACAATTAATTTAAATATAGCTCACAACATGCACAGTTTTCATGATGATACAGCAAATTATTTTTAGTGATATTCATACCCTTGAATTTAACATTGAAACTTTTTATATAGTCGTGTATGACTTTCCCATCTTACAATGAAATTAATGAAAGTATGGGCTCTTTGTTGGAAAATATGATTGGTGGATTAATCAGCGGTTTGGCTTAAAATAGCCCATGAAAAAAATATATATATTCATCGTCATTTTGCACGATTTCAGTGGCGTATTTGCTTGACATGCTTGAGGTAGAAACTGTCATTTGCCCAATTCAAAGGTGCGGGAGAAAGGAAGAACCAACAAAAACACCAACAAAAACACTACAAAAACAAACAAAAATCAACGGGTGAGAGAGCTTAAACTTTGTACAGATATGGATGATTCCCTGTAAGGTATATATAATCATGCATTCTTGGATAAAGGGTGCATGCACCGGTTGTGAATCATTATTATGACCTGCTATTCTTGCAAGTAGGCCTACTCAAGAAAAAAAGTGGAAGCGGCACCCCCCCCCCCCCTGATCTTAACGGTAAAAAAAGTATACTTTGTCTTTTCCATCATCATTCTTCTGGTCGAACGCTATAGATAAACATCCTTAAACAAAAGCAAACCAAACAGACAAACAAACAAATAAACAATCTGATAATTTGTGTAAAATTTGAATAAATTGCAATATACTAAAAGTACAGGTTAGCTTTGTTCAGAGAAATCCTCATCTACAGTATGTGGCACTTCCATCTCATTTACTACTATTTACTCATATTTTCAGTTATTCTTTTGTGTGAGTGTCCTTGCCAATTCATGCTGCATCCCTCCTAACTGGCTGCAGTGTAGATGGAGTGCTCTCATTAAGTTGATACTATTTCCATTCATAAATCTCATTCACAGATTGTGATGAAAAGCCGATGTGGTTAAAAAGACATTCGAATGACGTGAATACTGACTGTTCATCTCACCAGGCCGGTATCCCAACAGTCAATGAACCCAATCAAATCTGATAAGTTTTTGGAATAAAACGTATTAATGTACCACACTGACGAAAAACCTAAGTCACGTTTTTGACTACCATGATCATGATTATAGTTATAATAATTGTTCATATTGATGGTTGAAAATGATCAATGAACAAGGCGTATGTGATACTATATTTTTAACAACATGAACAAGGACATTTGTTTTTTTTTCGCAAGAAAACCGATGTAAAAAAAAAATGCAACAGACTTCAAGTACTGATTAAAGATGTTGAAATATGATATATTTGACCTTAATAACATAATCAGACTCCACGGCGATTTTTCATATTCACTGAATATAGCAACTTAATAGAAATGATAAAAAGGGTGCTTATCTATTCATACTCTTCGTACCTTCAAAGGCAAAATTTGATTCAACAATTTAAAATACTGTCGACACTCTTGGATGTCCAACTGCCAGTGCATTTTTGTTGCTGAACTTCGATCAGAATGGTAAAGACAGAACTCAGAAAGTGATGTTTTAATTGATAGCTGTGAGAATAGTAGCTTAACAATTAAAGAGTGCATGTCCACACTACCAAAGTATATAATATTTTAGAACAGCAATAGATTTGACACATTGTTTATTGCTTGATTTCTAAAGCATTGTGATGTGATATCTGGATCCATTTTCACAAGGATTATTAGGAAATCATTGATTGAATGTGATAATTGAATACTTTGTTAAAGATGTTATTTATAAACAAAAACGTTCGTTGCGTTTTAACGAATTGTTTTGGATTGTCGCGTAAAACGTATTTTGCAAGATTACAACATAAACAGATAGAAACGCAAAGTTGTTTTTTTTTTTTTTTACAGAACCTTCATATCAGGATATAACTGTTTTCATTCTGGTAAAAGTTTGTCCTGTCACAGATAAATTCGCTGAAAGTGTCTTTCAGTGTTTTCCGTTGGTTTTCCACGGGTCAGGGAAGAATGGCCGACAATATGTGCACTTTATTTATTTGAGTCATTTCAATTCAATCACATACAACGTGATATATCAAACTACGGTTATTGTGCTGGTTTGGAGTGTATGTGTGGATTTAACCAGTCAAAGGATACGGATAGCTTTTCAGCAGGTTTGACAGCTAACAACATCCACAACAACAACAATTACAAGAACAAGAACAACAATAATAACAACAAGTTGCGATTCCCTATTAACTATCCTTCTAATGAAAAGCGAACTTCAGCAAAGGTAGGCAGGTAGGTGAGATAGAAAACAGGAAAAGGGGAGACAAACTGAAACATACAAACGTATTCAGACATTAAAAAAAAACATATCAACACTTCAACTATAATTTTATGTAATTATAATAATCTAGCTACATTGTATGCACTTTAAAATTTGACATTGTTATCACTTACACATATTCATCATGTTCTTTGGAAATCCATAAAATAAGGAAACTCATAACAATCCATACCATGCAATTCATATATCTACTTTTGATATTAATTCACTAAAACCGAAAATAAAACTTCCGACGCGTACAGAGTTTGTTCATTGTGATAAAAATGTTTCCAAGTAATTGGTATAACGGAAGTGTTGGAAGTCCCTGGATGGAGATACAGAAATGCATCACTTTCTCTTTCAATTCTAATCTACTCATTAAGAAAAAGAGCCCCTGTAAAACAGATAGATAAAGAGAATTTATTTGAGTGAATATTAGATATCATTGTTCACATCACCATCAGAAAGAGGTACACAGAGATCAAACCAGATTTGTGAATTCAATTGACTTCTCTTGTTATAATCATTTACATTTTTTGTCGTCTCCTTCCCTTTCTACATTCTACACTAGACTTTTTCTTTTCTCTTTCATTTTTTCTTTACCAATTTTCTGTCAGAATGCATTGTACAATGAATCGAATTACAAATATTAATACAATATTTGGCGCATTCTGTATTCGTAGACAAGAATATTAATACTGTATGTTCATGAAATATGATCGATTAGATCCAAGCAGAAAACAAGGCAGACAGTCACATAAATTTAATTTCAACATTTTTTCTTACGTTTATTAAGTTATGAAATTTGTCAAAATTGTTTGAAGATATCCGATCAAAGCCCATCCCTAGATGTCTGAGAATTGAAGATATTCAATCACATCAGACAATATGAATACTACACACCCGTGTGCCTTTATTCAGAGTTGCTTTATATTTCATCATCAAACGTTTAGCTGACACAGTTTAATCTAGGTTCACGGTATTAACAAAGAATTATCAGCATTACATTTCCTCTTCAAAAGTAATTGTGTGAGAACGAGGTTTTATCGTTAAAAATATACAATGTTCTCCAAATGTCATTGATAATGGCAAAGATTATCACGACATTACACACCCAAATGGAAGAGGGAACGTTATGTACCAAGAACTTGCTATTATGCGTGTTTGGGGGCATTTTTGAACTCTATATTTCCAACGCAAAATCAAGAAAAATAACAACAAGATCCAACCCATCTGATCTGAAAGAAGATGTACATGTGAGGGACGTATCACACCAACGTTTGCTGAATTATTATCAGGTCAAGATGTTTTTTTATTTTCAAACTTGAACAGATTAACAAACACATCTGACAGATACAGATGGACGGACAGTAATTATGACACAATGCGCTACATCATTCGACACCGTACTCTCTGCCATCTCATGAACAAGAGTAATCTGAAGTCGTCGCAACTTTTTCATCAGAAATAACCTACGTCGCTCGCAAGCGTCATCTAAAATGAACAGAACTTAATATCTTCGCATACGACTGAAGAAAAGAAGGATAAGTATCTGACGTCAAGAAATCATGTATTTTATAGAACTCGAGTCCATTTGCCGATGCAATGTCGTCGCAAACTCATTGTAACTTGTAAGCAAAAAATAACGCAATCTACGTGAGAGCCATGATCCTTTTGAGACGAAACTGGAGATGCTGCGAAAGTATGACGTCACAGTGTAATGACTTTCATCCACTCTCCTCCTGCTCCGTAATCAATGTCGCAGTCTGTGACTTTCACGACCTAATTGGTGTTCTAGTTAGCTGGTAAACGTATCAGTGTCTCCTCAAAAAAAAAATATATGACCTAGTATCTATATGTTTTTATCTCGAATAATTGTATATGATTGCTAACAAGTGGGACATGATTCATATTATTATGCCTGTTGTCCCAAGAGTAACGACGACCACATGAAGACCTGTCTCGTAAAATTTTGATGGCTGAACAAATAATGATAATAATAATGACAATAATGAAGACTATTTGAAAATGCACGTTATTCTATTTTCACACAAATGGATGGATGAAATGGATAAAATATGTTTTGCCAGTTAATTCCAAACTAATTTAATTTGCCTTTCGAGCATTGAATTTTGCACAAAATGCATAGGTTGTGTAAACATGGTAAATGCTGGCGAAATTGAATGATCAAAACAGTCGTCGAATTGAGAACAGTTTAAAAAAAATGGCTTGGAAAACCCAGATAAACCTACTAATGAGTCCATTTCTCTTTTGCGCTCCCTTATGATATGATAATATTGAATAAAAACAGAGAGCTTGTGTGCATCGGAAGAAGGTATCATTCTGTCAAAAACATGTTCAAAACAATCGATTGTGGTCGTCTGTTTATTGGTTCCATGTTAGTGTGGTTTCCGGATTTTGATTAATACTTACTTCAACATTTTAGGAGAAAGAAGAAAAATGAGAATGTAGACAAATAGATGGAAAGGGAGTATATGCCAGGGCCGCAGAATTGCGGGGGGGGGGGGGGGGCAGCAAACGCCCTTCAGATTCCCCCAGACGAGTGTTCCCTGTTTATGACCGCTGATAAGTAATGAAGGAAGTGGATGAGGAGATGGGTCTGGGATTCAAGTAACCGTAATTTCGAATCGCCATCATTATAGTGCCAAAAACTATCATCTCCCTTTCACAAGCTATGAATTTTCAAATGGTTAATGATTTCTTCTGACGGGGATGCTTAGTTTATTATTTGTGGCAGAATCTGTGACGTGTTAGGGGATAACTCCCCATTTGATTTGTAGGCCTATGTGAATATGACTTTTGTCAAAAATACATGCAGAAGTGATAAAAGCAGGCTATACTCAATCGAAAACAACAACAACATTTTGTTGACTTGGTATACAGAATGAATGGAGAGTTGTCTGACATGACGTCACAGTTTCTGTCTGGTGACGGATACCCATCAGTGATAGGGATCACAATATTTTTGAAATCATCATTCATCATTGAAAAATCATTAATTTTCAACGGATAATCCGACTTTGCTCACTTACATTGATTATCTGGTTTGTCTTCATCCAGTGATAGCACAATGATTCCACGGGTAGGTTCTCATAGCGTTTTTGCAATTGCAATCATTCGAAAGTATTCTGGATATCGTTTGGAAGGATTACTAGCAAAAATGGAGCTGGTGGAATCAACTTGGCGTAATATCTAGCTAATGACGACGATGATATTGATGATGGTGATGATAACATTGAAACGTCAGGAGCGGCAAAACATATATGTTTCCATCGTCAAACAAGAATATGTGATTTATTAATCAAGTAAAATATAATCGCCTAAAAAGAAGTAAAGATGTAACGCTTGAAAAATTTTCAAAAATGATCTTCCAGGTACCAATGGATTTTCACTGCTGGAATTGCATTATCATAATAATTTTTAAGACTATGCGTTTGTTCGTCTGGTGAAAATAATTATATACAAGAAAGGAAAATCTGTATTCACTGTTTGTAATGAGTCTATCCGCTGCCGCGTCACCTCCCACGCATGTGTGTATGAACATCTGGAGTGTATTACCAATGTGTCTGAACTGAATGATTATTATGCTCGTCCAGACACACAGTCGTTGACTTGTCTGCTGTAGGGTATCGTACGACACTGCACACAGACGTCGGTTATCGCATGCACTCATACATGTGTAGTCTGCAGACTTTCATACTTCACATCCAATGCTTACTTTCAAAGTCAAATTAAGATTACATTTCAGCTATTTGTGACCAAAATAACTGTGTGATAAGATTTGTTGTCCATCATGGAGTCATCTGGACAGAATGAAGAAGATATCAAAGAGGAATGTGTGGAGATTATTGCAGAAATCGATGCAGAATCTGTGGTGGAAACATCGGCTATATCGATATCTGAGAACGAGCAGAGTTCAGAGAGTAGGGGTGCCAGTCGCAGGGGCGTCTTTATGAACGACAGCAGTCTCGAATCAACAGCCGGTGGTAGTGATGATAATGTGATTCTCCTTGATAGGGGTGAACGAGAACCATACTGGACCAGTGGAAGGCCTGAAAGAGAGACGATCAAGAGTCTGATTGATATGGTTAGAAGTCAGCCAGAGATATGGGACATCACCAACGCAGCATACAGGGAGAAACTATTGAGGAAAAGAAGCTTCCGGAGGATTGCTGAACAGCTGGGATGGTCAAGTAAATGTTTATTTCATTTTGTAGAATGCATTTAAATATACTTTCGGGATAATGTTTTCGTCATAGGCATAGCTTGTGAGAGTCAAATTGCTTGTCAATTGAAATATGTATTCATGATTTACTTCACATCTGCCAGAAAAGAAGATATTTACATTGAATACAATAACAATGAATCCTATAGCAGAATATTGTTAGATAGGGAAACAGAGAAATGTATGGATTTAAAATAGTATGACGAAAAGGACGAAAGATACCTGGCGCCACTGGAACCGCGCAGATATTTTTTTTTACTTTGACACTTCTTCCGCTTTCATATGATGCTGCCCCTGCTCGCACCAACCTGAAAATAATAATAATTTTGAAAAATAATATAAGAGATAACATTGAAGGTTTATTATCTACCATCACTCACGGTTGACAACTAATAATCTGCAATTTGTAGATAATCATGTTAAGAGAGTATGACAGCAATCACCAGATGATGATCGATTACTATATTTTACACATTTTTAGCTGCACGATTATAGTCTCAAGCGCTGTAATATCTTTTTATGTTTTCCACACTCTCCTTTTAGCCGAAGACGTGATCAAGAAATACAATAATCTTCGGACGTACTACACCAAGGAGATCATCAAGCAAAAGAGAAGTGCGAGTTATCAGTCAAAGTGGCCCTACTTTGAACAGATTGATTCCTTTCTTCGTAGGACTGTTCACAAGAGACAACCAGCATCGGCAAACAGATGGGTAAGACACTCGAAACATATCAACCAATCGAATATAGTTCTCACATGTTTATATTTTATGTACTTGTTGATATCTAAATCATAGGATTTTCATGGCATTGTACTAAAATTAATATGTTTATGGTCTAATGTACATGGCTTGGATTGCGATGCTTTTCTCCAGCTCTCTGGAACTGATCTAATTCTGTGCATAAATCTAGTATTAGTTAATTTAATGTTGTGGTACAGTAAAAAAAGAAAGAAAAAAAGTCACGTATTAAGTATTTCTACAATTCTAATACTCCCTATATTGTTATTCCTTTAATCAACAGTCCCGTTTAGCTGGCAGAAACACCCCTGATCGTTTCGGAGGACATGACAACCTCCAACTCACTTCATTCAAGAGGAAGCGGCAGATGGGGAATAGTGGGGATGTAAGACAAAGAAGTAACTTTGGCAATCGGGTGGCAGCAACAGTATCAACTCCGCCTGCTGAACCGTCAACACAACCAACTGTCCTGTCACCAACATCTTCTGCAGGAACTCGGGGACAGCAGAACAGTTCAATAAACATCTCACAAGTGCGAAGTTTAGCATCACAGCAGCAGCAGCAGCAGCATCAGCAACAGCAGCCGACATCATCAATGCCATCATCCACTCAGGTGCCAAGACAACAGTCCCGACAATCATCAACCCTTTCACTTCCGGCGTCATCATCGTCGGTTGCATCCAGAGGCTTGCATGTGCAGCTTCAGAGGAAACAGAATCAATATCAGCAGCAAAATCCACAGCAGATGCAGCAACATGGAAAGTCTAAATCATCGCCAATGACATCAGGTACAGGAGCAACGTCTTCAGTCACGGCGTACCAATCAGCGCCGGCTCAGCTCCCGTCATCTTCGTTGGGACAACACTTGATGGAGAGCAATGACGTCATCTTTGGTAGGCTGGTCACCAGTCAGTTGTCTAAGATCCCAGAAGGTCGTAAGAAGGAACAGTTGAAGATCAAGCTCATGCAGCAGTTGGTGCAAGCCATGTTTGGTGAGGAGCAGCATTGATTTACCGACACTGAACTGTACATTTACAACGACTGGTTGATAGGGGAACGGTTTGCTATTCTGAAGGTTCGTTATCCCGAAAGCTCACCATTCTGATAGTTCGACATGCGAAATTTCAGCAATCCAAATAGCAGAACTTTGGAATTACAAAGGGTGAATTTTGAATCCTTTCGCGCGATTTTCAGTTTTTCGATTAAATAACCTTCAAAATAATGGCAAAATATTCAGATTGACGAATTATGTTGTTATTTACAAAATCGAACAGTGTAGCCGTTGGACTCATTCTGAATAAGGAACCACGTCTGTAACAATTCTAATTATATTGGGATATCTTGCCCAAATCTCCAGAATGGAGACTTTAAAAAAAAATCTGTAATTGAAGATATTTGGACATCATGTTCTCAACAAGTCGCATCTCTGATAATAATTCGGTCATGCTATGTTTATTCAACGAAATAATGAAGTCTAATCTGATGATTGTCTATCTCATGTATTTTCAGATTTGTGACATGGAAAGAGAGAGAGAGAGAGAGAGAGCGAGAGAGAGAGCAAGAGAGAGAGAGAGAGAGAGAGAGAGAGGGAGAGAGGGAGAGAGGCAGAATTGGAGTTGGAGGAGGGGTGAACGTGTCAAGACTAGGGATTCCAAAAGCGATTATTATTTTTTTAATCGAGTATCATGCATAGCAGTCTAAAATATTTCAATTAAAACTTCAGATCATAGGATGAACAACAAGGAACATACTGTTCTTGCTCATCCTCTTCAGGTCCTACGAAGAGACGGATAAAGTCATCAAATAAGGGAATAATGACTTATAATGCAGAAATATCACGAGAGGATAACTGCTGGTATTCGATATTATTAAATCAATAACATTTAATTGTGCAGATAATGACTTGAGTGGGTTCCGCTAAACAAGATTCCCGGGTCAAAAGGGGATTTTCCCTAAATATACCGCCAAAATTAAACTCACAATTAAATAACCCGAGCTTCCTGGTATATCTTTGTGCATCGTATACCAGACCACTTGACCTAATGAGTTGATATCCATAAATATCAATATTCATCGTGCTTGTGATCAGCATAGCAATTCACAAATTAACAGTTTGTTTTGATTTAACGGTAATGAACATGAAGATTATTTTGCTAATTTCATCTCAAGCCTTCAGAACCGGATTTATGGATTGAAACTAAAACCAAGCAAATACTGCTCACATCATATCCGCATTTCGAGATACCGAAAGCCCGATTTTCTATAGAATTAGATGCATATTACCCCGGGGAAGTTTCTTGTTAGCATAAACTTATATCAATCAAGTGATTAGTTGGTATCATTTATAGATCGGAGTTTTGTTTTTGATCATTCATTTGAGCAAACATTACTATACCATCACATCAATGATTAATTTTCCCGCCTCTTTGAGATAGTATCTGAATGAAAACTATTATGACTTCTTCTACAATGTCTACTGGTCGTGTGGGTGAAGGGGATGGGCGGTAATATGACTGGGCGCCAACTTATTGGCTGGAGGTAAATTTTTATCCTGTTTTGCTTGCTCCATAAATATGCAGGGGCGGACCTTATTTTCTTTTTTCCCCAAGAGGGGGGTTTCAGGTGACGGAGCCAAGTGGGGTGGTAGAGTGAATTTTCCCCTCCCACGGTAGGGACTTTCAAATTGTAAGCATACTTTCATGCTCGATTTTCCTATTTTAGCCAAATGGTGTGGGAAGAGTATCTTCATCCCCTAGCTACGTTATTCTACTTTAAGGGCTCTGTGGGTTTGCCCCAATACTGTTCACATATCCCAAAACCATCTTCATTATCAGTATTATAATTAACATCATCATTGATATCTTTGGTATCGTTATATTCAATTTTACAAACCTTTTAAACTTACTTGAACTTACACCATAAGAAAAGACAATTTTCAACACCCCATATTCTGACACTGTATACTCTCCGAGTCATTATCACATACGCTTAAAAAAGGTACGAACTATTAACAAATTCTCTTTTGAATCAGACATGAAAGTTGTTCGTTGTTTATACATTTGGTACTGTCTGTTTATCGCTCGGAAATATTCGTTTATAGAATGAAATGTTAATATTGTTTACAACTGCTGTTGCTTGTTCAGACCTTGCTTTGCCTCTGTCTGACTGTCTGAAGCGTAGGCGGGTGTGGAGATTAAATGACACTGTTGATAAATGGAGAGGTTCTAGTAATGGGGTTGTTTGGTTTGCTGGCAGCTAAATAGCCACGTTGCAATGCTTAATAAACCAAAATTATGCGGGGGCTTATTAATCAACCCCACAGTTTACAAACATTGCTTCAAACACAAGAAATTGGAACTTCGGGACTGATATTTGATATTCCAATTTCATACTCGTTTTATATTCTTTAAAGTTCTCACTGTCATGATCGATGTTATGCATTCTTCACGATCATCGTCAAGGACAGTATGCTTGAGTGCCGGCAATTATGTGAAAAATGTGATTGTTGTAATTAATAACCAAACTGATCTTACTGTCATTCACAGCTGAGAGCGTTCTGTCAGTCACAGATCATCAACCATCCATTTTATGACTGACTGCTCAAATCCCTACCCTCTCTGCATGCTTGATAGAAGCCCTCCTACCCCTTCCAAAAATGATAATAATAAATACATAAATAATAAAAAAAATCATAATAATAAAGACAAATAATTACGAAGGAATGTGAAACGGGATCTTCGCATATTCATCGTCACAGTGTGGATAACCATAAACTGAGTATCTCAGTCATATTTCATCAAAGCGAAGAGTTTTGTCTGAAGGTTACATTTGATTATAATCATGACAATTCAATGTCTGTGCATTTATAAACATTGGCATCTACGGCATACAACTTCAGGTGTGGTTAGGACGAAGTTTGGCACGATTCCTAGAGTGGTCGTATTTTCTGAAGGTTATGACGTGTCTGTGCCAGACACTACTCAGAATTATCGTCCTCCTTTTTGAGAAGAGATAATTCTAGGAGCATCATTCCTACCATTCTGAGAAATGTTTACGAATGATTCTTGGTGTGTGTTACATGAAGGGCAAGAAAGGCGATCTCCTTTATACGTGTAAGCTGGTACTGACTGTGCGGGGGCGGGTCCGGGAATTTTTACTGGGGGAGGGGCGCTGATGGCCTGGCAGGGCATCAGAAAAAAAAAATCTTCAATCCCGCCCCCACTCCTCCACCCCCTCCTCTGCGAGAAAAAAAATCGGCTGCAGAAGGTTGAAGGAATTCTAGCCATACATTAAAGTTGGAAAGCAAAATGTTTTCACTTCAAATTCCGTTTACATTTTTAACAACGGATTAAGCTCCTGGCTTCCCCTAAGCTTTGGGGATTATGTCACAATCATAATGTCAAACATGCATCAATTAAGGGTGACTTTAACAAAAGTCCTAATAGAAATACATCACTTTCAAAAGTGAAATTCACAAAGAGTATCTCAATGGCAAGCTTATTTGTGAGAAGAAAACTGAATGTTCAAATGCATAAATGAGCAAATATATGTCCTAGTACTCATAAATTAAAGCCCCCCCCCCAAAAAAAAAGAGAAGGTAATTTTTACAAGCCATGACAAGTCAGCTTGAGAACGAAGGGGGCAATCAAAGTAACGGTTTCAAACTTATTGTAGATGTATTTTAAACTTGGATTCGTGAAATTTGTCTATAATTTTCATCAACATCATACATCTTCGTCATGTCGTATTGGGTGAGAAAGATGCGAATTTCGACGCTTGAAATAGGCCAATAAACCACTTTTTATTTTACTTGTTCATGTTTGTGGTAAAATTCATATTGAGGTTTGTAAATATGGGTCACTGTCTTCCCATGAGAACTCTACTCTAGAGAATGGAAAGGTCTAGAAGGCTCTCAACATCAATCATAAAATGGTTTAGTGCCAACCTATTTCTCCCCCCCTCCCCCATGTGGAACAAATCTAGGGTGCTAAAATGATTATTACTCTTTAAACATGTTAAAGGGTAGCTTCGATCCAGAAAAATATACCTTTGATCAAAAGAAAATAACATTAACCGACCAAAAAGGATTGAAGGAATCCAGGCAGTGAATAAGGGAATTAAAAAGAAATAAATGAAATTGATTCTATCGGTTCCCTATTGTGCAAATTGGCAACTTTTGGCCGCGTGTTGTGACGTTTAGCTACCCTTTTCTTTTTCCTTACTTTTTGTTTTAAAACCTTTTGGCGCAAGTAACTTCTATTTGTCGATGGATTCATCGGTGAAATACATCAGTAAATGTAAATGCAAAAGACGAAGTAATCGTTGAATAATATGAAAAGCAATTTCACTATTTATAATGAAGGTATGCATGTATTCATCGAGAAAGAGAGATTTGTTCTTGCGTTCAAGACTTTAAAAAGCAAAGAATCCAATATGCTGTTTGTCGAGAAATCCTTGACAGAAGTCAAAGTATATGAGCGAAAGCTGCCAATTTGCAGAAAATACTGTATCAATGTCTTGCAAATAGTCTCAACTTTCTTATTTATTCTGTGATTTCTTTAAAACTTTTTTCTTAAAAAAAAATCTGTTCGTCCGACTTTCATTCAATGTCACATTTTTCTTAAATAGAGTTAACCTTTCACTGCAATTACCAGTGTTCACTGTGATAATTTTCCATAACGTTTCCAACGATTGATAAACCCGAAACAAAAGGACATCAGAATACTAAGCTTTTATAACAACTTCTCGTTGGAATCCTTTTAAAGTTATATAGAATCAATATTGTAACATACATACAAAATTTCCATTTGTGATAGATTTGACTATGTTGGAAATACGTGTACTTTCTTCATCAAAATAAAAATCACAAATACATTGTAAGAGTAATGTACGAGTCTTAAAGTAAGGAACACAAATCCATTTCAATTGCTAATGAAAGAATAGCTATGTTCATATCTAATTGTGATAGTAAGGATGATTTTCAATTAGTCTGGGATGATCTTCGTTTTTAAGGAATTCACTGAAGACAATACAATTCCCAGGCACTCCTTGTCATGGACTATGATCATGTAAAATATGAGATATGAAGTTATGGAAGACAGAATTCTTTAAAACCATGAGACGAATCCATCATATTGGGTTTGACAGAAATGGATCATTAAAGTCACGTCAGAGTGGATATACTTTCTTCTCTTGTTTTGATCAGCTGAGAGAAGTTTTCAGGTGCAATAAAAATACAGCATGCTCGAGGAAAATAAGGAATGTCATTTAACCTGGCTTTAATTTCTCTAATTACGTCTATTAGATAAAAAAAGTTTTATATAATTTTGATTTTGTCTGCTATCATTATCCAATCATTTCTAACCAAAGGAATTATTTTATGTAAGGTTTTTGATGTAACAATCTTCATCGCAGATATCACAAAATACAAAAAAGTCACAAGGAGTAAAAAGATATTGAAATATTGATTTGATTTTATTTCCATTTCAATAACACAGAGTAACTACAAATGACATGCATACTTTTTAAGTAAACATAAATTGAAATTACACATTAAAAAATTGTGTTATTGAAAATGAAAAAAGGATGGGCTAACTATTGTTCTCGTACGATTGTATGCCCCTCCAAAACTATCCTTAACGAAAGCATTCTGGGGTCACTGTTCACGCATCCACACTATCCGCATAAATGTTCAATAAATGCAAAGTTGACACTGCATCTGACACAATAATGTTTTTGTCAGGCATCAATCAATTCATATATCTGCATAATTTGAAAATGTAAGGTGCACAAGAGGCATAAAGGAAGCTTAAGAGAATATTGATATACAATATGATTTGTAAGTCATACACGATAGTTTAAAATTACCGTTTTACCAATGACATACATAGCAGTTACCACACTGCTACCATTACCCATGGACAGTGCTTACTAAAAACAAACAAAACAATGGTCACGCTGTATGTTTTTGTCAATCTTTCATTTATTTCTATATCATTAAACATAATTAGGTCTTTGCATCATCATAACCAATTTTGTTTTCAATGATTGTTTTCATTTAAAATATATTTAAGACAAAAATAAACAAGCAAGCAGACTATTCTCTGAACAACAGGACAGTATACATTGAGTAAGTGATCCAAATTAGACTCCCTGAGAAGCACTTATATGCAACCAGCATGACTTTGGTGGTATTAGGAAAAAAAAGAATGAATACAATAAATAATGATAGATCAAACATAGTCTTCAAAATATTAAAAATATCTACACATCAAACACATTCTTCATAATAATTAATATATTACAATTTTGTCACCACAACCCGACAGAACCTCACCATCATGGTTCTATCAGTCTTACCCCTATCTATAGAAAACAGCTGACACTGCCCCCTCTCTTGGCATCAACCCAACAAAGCTAAATCTGCTATAATTTCATTCTAAATTTAGTCCATATTGAGGATTTAGACCTGCATCTATTTCTGGATTGGAAGGTATCTTCTTGCATTAACGTGAATCATTATCCTGACAGGAACTAGTCTTTGAAATGTGAGGGGCAATAATCATCTTGATAAAGTGCAAATATACAGCAATGCCAAAATACCCCTTTGATGAACCTTCCCAAAGGTTGAGGATAGAAGGACATGGAATATAAATAGTGTTGAATGTTCTACAGAATAACCCCAAATAAGTGATCATGAGTTACGTTTGACGTCAGAGAAGAGGAAGGGAGAGACCAAAATATAGCAGGAGGTACAGGGTTTCAAAATCACTCTCCATCCAGTTTTATACACAATGATTTTGCAAAATGTATTCATACATACAGAAATACATTTTGATCGGCACAGAAAGAAAGATCTTTATCTGAGTGTCAATATGATGGTCACATTACTAAGTTTGTAAATAAAAAGCATTCAAACTATGTATTTGTTCACAAAATTGCCAAATCATTCAGATGTTGGACATGTATCTTTGTGTAGTAGAACTTACATTTCTGTGACTCAGCAATTATAAAATATCAATTTGTAGGTAATATGATCATGTATCCACAAAAAAACTTGTGTAATTGTTTTTTGGATCATTCTAATTTTGTTCACCTTTGTTAGGCATTTAATAATCATGCACAAAAGATAAGTAAATGATAAAAACACAACATAAACAATGTTCCATTTTTATTAAAGTTATACTTCAATATTAATCTTGGATGATTAAAGGAATTGAATGTCCATTTTTAGGAAATCTATTATGAAATGTCCCGGCATTCAAACCATTTCCTAACCGTCTTATCTTAAAATGTTCTACAAGAATGGGATGAATAAACTCCTACAATTATCTACAACTGATGTTTAATGTTTAAGAATTTATATCTCTCATGATCTGCATGATCATCATTGAGCTTTGTTATCATCATAATCATTATCAAGCTTGTTTATTGATCTTTGAAACGATACCACATTAAAAAAATGTATATTTAATCACAGATTATGCAGTGCATCAAAATATGAGGCACAAGAAGAAATAAAGAGTTGCAAAATACACTGTTAGTTTTCACACACCCAATCAAATTTTTAATTTCTTACCCCTTGACTTTGCCATCTATTCAGGGATGCTATAACCTTTACCTTTACAAAAGAGTTAGGATGTGACAGAGATATATAAACTTTCAAATGATATAAAAATCAAGAATAATTAAAAAGCAACCCATAAGATATCAAGACTTGAATTTAAACGGCATATATTTTTCAATGTTTTGAGGGGCATAGATGCACAAAGACTACACTAACAATTAGACCTTATTTTCACAAATACTGATAAGCTTTAAAGCTACCCATTCAAATTTGTTGCTGGGGCTGCATGGGCATACATAATTGCTGACTCACTATTTGATATAACTTCATATACTGTACGTCATATTGTATCCTGCCAAAACCTTATGAAAGCAAGTAAACAAAAACTTCAAATTGGTGTTGAATTACAATAATAAAATTGACTATAGTAGCCCTCAACGCAGGTAGTAAATGTAATAGATATTATCATCAATATGCTTGAGCATGGAACATGATCAATATCAGTACATGGATGTGGTGGTAACATTTTATTATTCCAAAGATTTGTTGTTTTGAAAATTCATTATTTTGGATTAAAAAAAAATCACTGGTTGAACATTGTTAAAAGGGTTGCTATTCCAGAAGATATAATTTCTACTTTTTAAACAAAGAATTGGAATAACAACTCTTCAGGATAGTGCCACAAATGTTTGGTTTTAGAGAAACCTTTTGTAATTTTCTGAGAACAAATGTGCATGTAGCCATTTTGCATCTGAATTCAGAGTAACAAACCTGCAAGCACCACCACACATATGAGCCTATGAACGACATGAATCCTATAGAAGCCAACATTACTATTATTAACATCATGAAAACAAGAAAAACAACAGAATGCATTACATTAAAAATCATATTGCTAATATTCTACAGTACAGTGTGGGGAACAGAATAAGTACACATTTTGGTAATAAAAACATGATACCCTTCCCTTCTGCTCATCTTCTTCGTCAATTGAAGTCATGAAAAAGTACAAAAGAAATACTCTGACTTCAAGGTGACACAAACACGGCGTGTGCAGAAAAGAAAATGATATCTTATTTCATGATTTGGCTAATAAACAAAACCATAAACAAGTTTGTTTAATGAAATAGATAAAATAGATATAACTGAACTGCAAACTTCAAATTCTTACACACTCTAGTGACAGTTGACCAGTAGTGTGTAGTGGATTAGATTGAATACATTTGGTGACAGAATAACATGCAAAACAATTATGATGGCATGTGTTAAGTGTCCAAACAGGTCCCCATCAGTTTCATATATCAACTCAAATAAATAATTAAAAAGCACAATTCACGCCTACTTCCCTGAATTTGACAAAGGTTCCGACAAACGATGCAGGTGAATAGTAAATATGCTTGGTATGCGAACGCTAGCAGTCGGCTCTTTCTTCTAGACAAAGAAATCAATTGAATAAAAGAAAGGAAAGTAATGCATGGAATTCCAAAAATGTACTTCATTGACTGGACGTGAATGCACTAAGAAAAGATCCGATTTGTGTCTGGCCATGGTAGCAACACAGTTCCTCAATTCTCTCTTGGGATTTTGTACCATTTACGGACAATTATCATACTTCTATATAAGGAGTCAGCTTTTCATAATCCGATGACCATTGAAGGCCCCGTAGCCCTTGGAGCATAACATTTTTTAAGAAAATGTGAGGGACAGAGAAAGTTTCCAGGAGGTATTACGTTTTATGGTGTAAAGTCATTAAGGCTTCAAGGAATAAGAGTGCATGTATTATCTCACCAAAGAGACTGTAGAGAATTCATTCCAAGCTTATAAAAAAAAAACGGGAACTTATCTTACTGATATGATGATTCATTAAAACCTTATTCTCAATTCTGGAAAAGAACACAATAAATAATGTAATGCAGATTGCCATGAATTTAAATGATTTTGTGCCAAGTGTATTGTCATCACTTAAAACACCCCAGTTACTTAATCTCTAAAAATAATGCTTTTACATTCCCAAGAATATATTTTATTAATTAATTACAATATCAATTTCAAAGATAGGTAATAACTCCCATGTAAAAAAAAGGGGGGAATTATTTCAGTTTGCAAAGTTGACTTCAAATACCTAATATCATAAGCTTATTTCTATTTCTGAGCAGATTTTGAATATTGTCATGACAACAAATATATTGTCATTGTGTCACTAAATCGAAGTAAAAGCTTCCCTTTCTATTTCCATGCCATGTAATTTTGGAAATTTGACAGGAAAACTTTTGGCTTATCTGGTTGTCATGGCAACAAATATGTCTAGATTATAACCGACTTATGTTACTCTATATTTCCGCAACCTGGCATGAGCTCAATGTCACTAGTCAACAAACATTGAGCAATGTTAGAAACAAACAAACTTCAGATATGTCACATGTGATACGCATTTCAAAAACTTGGAAAGAGAACTGCATCCAGGAATAATACAGTACAGTATATTGGGAAAAACAGAGAATTGATATTGCATTTAAATATAAGTGATTGTCTTCATAGATGACTGTAAATACGTAATGTGTTATTTTGAATGAAAGCATCTACATCATGATCAAATTATTCTGTGAATAGGGATAACACTTGTTCACTTTTCACTTATTACAATGTGGTTATAATAATGCCTTTGATTTCAATTTTCCCCATAGGTTGACAGGCCTATCCCAGAGCAGGGTCTATAGAGAGATCAACTTCATGAAAAGGAATATAAGATCTTAGTTTGTCACAAGTAATCAGTTAAAAAATGTTTAAAATAGAACAAACAACTTTGGGTTTTATGTAATCATTTGTTTACTTTCAAAAGATGTCCATAATGTTCCCCTGTGTCAGTGTCTCATTATGTTTCATCTTTGCTAAATAAACATATTCAAACTGATATGAATTCACATTTTTATTAACAGTTCAAAATGCAAAATACAATACATATGAAGGTAAAATACTTTGCAAATGAAATTACTCAAAGTTTATGATACAGTTTGAGAAAACTAATGTCTTGTCTATCAAAGTATCCTTCACATCTCGAAAAAGTAACTTATAAAGAAACATATTCTGAAACAAAGAAATATGATTCATAATCTTTGACAATATGACTCATAAAACTTTCCATTCTGATATTGTTTTTATTTACATGTTTCCAAGGGGATACATTTTGCATAGCAACCAAAGTGCAGATCTAATGCTAATACCCCAAATCTCTTTTTCTTTGTATTGAAGTAAAGTGATATGATGATATCACATCAAGTGCTCCCAGTGTCATGAAAGTGCATGTGACACACAAGTGTTAGCAAGTCAGGAAATTAATAGATATCAGACAAGATTAAAATAATTCATTTGCAATCTATTGATAGCGGTATTAAGTTGATCTTCCTGAAATGATATAAAATGGTTAGTAATAGCTTCCAGCCCTCTGTCTGTCTGCCCCTTCTTCTGCCTGACCCCGACCTCCTTTAAACAGACATGAAATCAACCAAAATAACACAGCCTCTTTCCAGATAAAGGAGTTCTTGATCAAGGGTATATCATGATTTGTTGGCTTTATTAACAAGTACATTCACATTGAAATGATACATCAATGTTTAAAATAGTTCATAATTTGAAATGTTGTGTAATGTAATATAATTTGTTTTCTATGTAACACTTTGAATTGATTATGGTTGTATTTTGTTGATTTTATTTTTTGTTTTATGATGTATGTTGTACTTATAGTAAGGACCCCATTGGAAATAAGCCTTTCGGCTTTCATGGGTTATCCTTGTCACGGTATCGTATATGTTATATCTGATAAATAAATCAAATAAATCAAATAAAAATACTGCATACTTATTTGATATTTTGAGCAATAACAGAACAAAGTCTTTGCAAATTATTTCCATCTCTTCACCCCAAGTGAGACAAGTTGATGTGTGTGTGTGTGTGTGTGTGTGTGTGTGTTTGTGTGATAGGTTTGCCTATGTGTGGTGCTCACAATCTTTACCTCATTTATGACATGATAAGAGGTGTATATTTGTCTAAACCTCTATAGAATGTTCACATCTTCTGCTGATCTTATCCCTTCATTATAAAGATTGCAGATAAACAGCCTCTTATTAAACCACAGATGGCTAGAAGGGTTATTTTGGGTGGTCTTTAGCATCAGTTATATGCCATGCAAGATTTACAGAACACTCAAATTGCAACTATCTATGGCTTGTGGTCTGTAAATGAATGATAGGTATACAAAAGTACAATTTGGCAAGGCGTTTAAAATTATCTCACATTATCAGGTCATTTGTTATATTTTGTTATCTCATTATCAAACAGGATTATATGTCTTTAATATAAAACCAGATAGGTTTGGGCATGCACGGATTAACACAATACTGATATCTTTAAGCACTGCATAGTATAATTGGATAGTAAGATAAGCTGTATATTCTTTAAATGGCCAATTAAACTTAGGAGTGTTTAATGATGATCTATAATACAAAGACAATTGGATCTTATAAAAGCTTAGCTACTTTTTAATTTTTAACGAACCTTGCAAATTATGGGCGCTGCACACATCAACGCAGATTTAGATCCTAATTTGAAAAACTGATAAATGATTGAAATAACATTAAAATATGTATAATCTTTGCCAATTCTCCTCTAAACAGCACATCTTATAACAGAACAATTTAAATTGCTTTACATGTTACAAATAAAATCAAATACTAAAATTGTAAAACAGCATATTGTACAGTCCTCAAATTTAAGAAAATCAATAAGTGTCATGCCTATTACATTGAACATTTAAAATCCCCACTAGAAATACATGTGAAATATATTGAAGAATAACTGAATTACATAAATAGCATAATTATGACTTTGAGAAATATAATTTATAATACAAATACAAAGCTTTGCTATTTGTAGCGGCAAAGGTCATCCCAAGATAGATCAGTTCTAAAATTCCCATTTCCCTGGATAGAAATATATAAACAGTCTTGACCAGAAGTCCCACTCTAACAGATAATCAGTTTGTATTTCATCTTCAAATATAAACATAGTTTATTCTGCTATATCTTTTTTAGTCCGTCAACAATGACTTAGTTTCTATTGTTATGGTCCAGCAAACATAACAGCTTAAGGCTTATTCATATCTTTTACATAATGTTTAACTTTGAAGCCAAGTGACTCTGTTGGAGCTGCTCTGTAATTTGAATAAATATGTACACATCATGTACAGTTTGCATAACTCAAATAGAATAGCATAATCGGGTGATGTGCCATTTCATTTTTCATGAATGTTATGCTTATTACTATTTATTTGTACTCATTTCATGCTCTCATTTGATTATGCTTTGTTTGTGAATGTATAATTGCAATAACCACATCATCATTTTTTTATAGGTTTACGCCAGGGTTTCATTTTGAAAAGTTTCATATCATTCTTAGATTTATTATAGGATTGGTGAATTGTCAATTGTTCATGCTTTTAAATGAATCACACTTTTTGATGAATCAAATATATAAGATAAGCATTTTCTTTCAAAGAAGTTAAATCTAATGGCAAATACATATCAATAGAGGATATGAGAAAAAGCTTTACAAAGATAAGACACATAAACAGAAATATGAAGAAAGAGAGACAGGGGAAGAGAGAGCAGGGGAAAAGGGAAATGAAGAAAAAGAAAGAAAATGTCAGAAACAAAAGAGGTCCAGTACAAAAAGTATGATAATTGATGGAAAAAGATACGTTTGAAAATCTCTTTTAAAAAACCCTGAAAAAGCAGCTTAACTGTAAATGGGTGTGGCAGTGGTATGCTGGAGTTGGAGCACAATGATGACATAACAGGGTGTATATTCACTACACAGATTATCTGCACTTTATTTACCTTTAAAAAATGTCTTTTGGAAAGGATACTTCTTATGGCATAAGAAATGTAAAAGTGTATACTCAAGTATGACCATATCCTTTTCTTACATATATAGACATAATGTGAGAAAAGACAGATACTGAGATAACTATCCTCGTCATCAGTCACCAATTAGTTTCACAATCCATGAGAATAAACCAAGTTATAAATATATTCAAATTTATGCATATTTATTGCCAATGAATGTAGTTACATGGTATTACTCAAACCTGTTCTGTGACTATTCAGTTTACATATGTTTGTTGCTCTGTCAGGCAAGCCTTGGGCAAGCATTTGGGTTGTGTTGTCAAGAACAATCCTTGCGTTAGGGTATGCATCAAGTTTTGCATTTGCTTAGTAAACCCGTGTATTGCTCCTTCCTCAGTTCGCGCTTAGTCCTCTTGTAACCCCTCTCTGAAGATCTCATGAATGGATTGGTTTAGGAACAAAAGATTGGAATGTGTGTTTAACAAATACCGCCAACAATGTGTTTAGTATTGATCTATTACTTAACCATCAAGAAACTAACCGCCAAATGACTTTTGATCAATAGTTCTACATCTTTGCCTAACGGTATAAAACAAAGTTACCTCTTGAGTCTTGGCTCTCGACCTCACATGCTACCTATAGTTGTGTCTTGCCAATTTTTCATCCACTACGAACAACTCATTCCATGACAAATTGGACCTTTCAATACAGTTAGATAACTTCAGAGGCTTCTTGCCTTTTAATTTTGAGAATTTAACGAAAATCACTGATTATTCAAATCCTAATCTTGACCACCAATATTTTCTAATTTTAAAGAAAGAGAACAAAAAAGTTCCAAAACCAAAAAACATCGATTGAAATATATTTCAACATGGGATCCACCACCTAAATGGTTGCTCTTATTGTGTTGTAATGATATAGGCTATATTATAAAAAGTAGGTTTATATTTTTTTTGTCATTATACTACAAGATGTGGGCAGGATTATTATTACTTCATAAAGTGAACAGGATCAAATGCATTTCCTTATTATTGTAACATTAATAATGTCAACCCTTTGTGGTTACTGAGGCGATGGTTTCAATCTAAATGTCTTTAACATGCCCGTTTAAAAAAATATCTTTTACTATATTTTATGAATACAACAAACCTACAATTCATCTTAGTTTAGGAATATAGTAAATGAAACTATTCATTGATTATGTACTAAAATTCCTTGCATATTCAACCATAACCATTAGAAAAGTAAATATCATTCTGGAATTCAAGGCATTTTAATTTTCTTTGAATCATTATTTTATTGATTGAGACAGATCATTTAGTCAGAGGAAGCGGAAGTTCTTATACAAATAGAAGGATTATGTCTTTATTGAACACAAAGATAATTGAAAATTCCATGATCTCTATGACTAAGTAATGTACCAAAATATTTGCTAACAATTAATAGAACTCTATTGGTTTCCCCGTCAATGAAACAGTACACTTCACACAGTTAATAAGTCCGGATGCGTGGGTTCCTATATCAATCTGCTTCTCTACAAAGGTTCTGCGAATTGTGCCTAACCTCAACCCACATTCAAACAGTGTGTATAAAGTTTGAGAACAAACAGTGCACATTCCAACAGGCATTATACAAACTCTTGACAAAGGTCCCTCATTGAGCGCTGCCCGCCCGACCCCAATAAAGAGGTGGGGTCTGCATACAAAGTGCAAGCCTTGTATAAGAGCGGCTATTCTGCCTCAGTGGTGGCCTGCCTTTCCCGCCTTTTAAAACTAGACTATTGACCCAGGAGGGTGTGTGTGGCTGCAGACAGTCGGCCAAGAGGTGAAGACTGTCGCGTTATAATACAACTCAAGTAGTATAGGCCTATGGACTAACTTTTATAAAACCTTACAAGGCCACCCAGAGGGAAAATTTGTATTAAATTGAGATACTTCTAGCCATTTCTCTCTCCATGTTTCAGCAGACATGTAGCAGAGAAGTTACAACTATACCTCTACAATGGAGCAACGGGTTCATCATTAATGAAAGATAAGAGTAAAGCTATAGGAAAATTGTTCGAAAAGTAAAAAGACATGCAATTTGTGAGTGAGACACACAAGATTTCGGGATAGAGAAGAAATGGTATGCTATTTGAAACGAAGAGATAAAAAAATCAAAAGAAATTAGGTTAGGGCCTATATAGTATATAAGAACAAGATTACAGAGGTATTAGATATGACAATATGAGGCTCCTATGAGACAAAGAGAGAAGAGGACAGAGAGAATCACAAAGAAAAAGATTAAAGTCTTTGTGGGTATATCAAGGCAATGCACTCTTTGAGGTGCCAGTCCCCTAAACACACAATAACCGCAAGCATCCAAGGTATGTCTTTGTCGCATGAGACCTACTTTTCATTTTACCCTAATCTCTCTGGCTCTGTTCTCTTTCTTTTCAGTGTCTGCCCCTCAGAGGGGGTACTTTGCTCTCTGTTCGAAGCTGACCTTTGATTGAACGTTACCCTACCCTCAGCTCCTGGTATCGGCTGGACCACGTGGTAGGCTCAGGGCGGGGACTTGGGGTTCAGGCTAAGGGCAAGCAGGCCAAGCAGTGACATAACTGGTTTTATGCTGGATCACGTGTTGTCTGGTGAGGACCATAGGGTGATGTGATGAACCCTGGATCCACGTGGTGTTGGTGGTAGCATAGGGGTGTGAACTGAGGGTGAGCAGAGCACGTGGTGGTAGCAGAAGGGTGGGTAAATATATCCAAAGCCACGTGGTGAAGAGTCCATACACCAGCTAACTTCATTCTGAAAAATGTCTTCCAGGGTAAAGCAATGACCCAACACTGTAAGAAAACACAAAATAGCAAGATGAATTTAATGTTTAATTAAGAAGGTATATATAATACTTATATGTATGTCAGAATAGTTTCATGAATAGATGATTGCATTTGTATAAAAAAAAACACAATACAAAACATTTGAGTACTTAACATTATTCAAATTCAAAACTATGAGGCCGTCTATAAAAAAATCTCTAAATTAGATAATGAAAATGAAAATGAAAATAAAAAGCCAGAAAAAAAAATCACATTTTCTATTTCATATCCATGGTTGATCACAGCATCTGAACTATACATTAGTCTGTGCTGCTTATAATCATCTATGAGTGAAGATGTTCATGCACAGGAAGGTCTGAGACAGCCATCATGTGTGTATTAGTGTCAAAGCTCCAAAGCTCCTCAAAATGACTCTACTACTTGCATCAAACATGAATTTTAAGACAGGTAAAGACATTTAGGAGAGCACAATACATGCAGTATTAACACACATGGTGAAACAAGCAAGGTGGAAGCATCTCCTCAAAGATACATTGAAAATCCATCAAAGATATCTCCTCTGGTAGAGAACAATGTTTGAGAAGATGAAAAGAGGACAAGAGACAAAGGATGATACATTTTAACAGAACATGATACTCTCCGAGATGAGGTGAGCTTGATACCAGAATGACAATGTAAGGTCATACGAAGTTCACCGAAAGCTCTCTCTCTCTCTCTCTCTCTCTCTCTCTCTGGGGTGGAGAATGGGGCCAAGATTGGGTTACCATCCACCCAAATTCAGTTTCAATTCATGTGACTCCAGGCGACACCCTTCATTCATACATGAAACCGCTACTAAAGAAACTTCTCAATCTTATAGACTTGGTTTGCTATAGTAACACTTCTGAACTGAGTCATGATGATGGATACTCATACACTTTCAAATCTGCCTCAACTAATTGCTCTTTCATTTCAAGTTCTTATCAAGCTTCAACAGGGCATTGCTCTGTTGTGTACAAACCATACTATTAATTGCACAAATCTAGAATTCATTTGAGAGTCCAGAAAACCGAATTGTCTGAAAAGAGACATTCTTTTCAAATGCACTGTAAAAGTTTCAGACAATTTCAGACAGGGAAGTTTTGCCCCTCCCCTAATAGGTATGTGGTGACCTTGCTTTACTCTTGACCCCTCAATTCCAAGAAAGTGCTGCAAGCTAAATATTCTACTTTACTATCACTTCCTTCTTCATTTTCAAAGAAAGGGAGCCAAATAGCTATTCAGACTGGAAAGACTTTTCAAATCTAAAGAATATCATGTAAATATCCTGATGAAATAGAAATGAAAATGAAATGTTAAGTGTGGCTACATATTTCCTAATAAAATGATGCCATGAAATTACTTGACCAAGCAAATTTCCTTATGAAAGAATAAAAGTATGAGATTTCTGCATTCTCAGACAGGGAGACATCATGAAGGAAAATATATCTCCATGGATATTTCAATCAAACAAGAAGTATTGTTCCAGTTCATGAATTTATTATCTATCAATCATATCCCCATAAGAAATATGCTTGATACAAATGTAACAATAAAACATTTCTAGTACATATGATGCAGATTGGGGAACAAAGACCACGTGGCAGCTACACATCAACCCATGAAGCATTGATTGGTATCAACATCATGCTTTATTCTACCAACAATCATTGCAAACAGGCATACCATTCAATTAGCCTGCATCTATTCAAATGTTTGAATTCACCTTGGGTGTCTGGTAAAGGCTTTGTTGGGCACAGAACACGTTCTTGAACTGGCCAGGCCAACCAGCAGGGGTGATGTAGCCCTTGTTCTCGAGTCTAGACACTGCAAAGTAGATCAATGCTCCACTTTTCTAAGAACTTCTCACCCTCCTTGAAAGGAGATGGAAGTAGCAGAGATTACACCATCTGGAATGATGCAGGCTTCCTCCATTTTAAACACAAGTCAAGATGGCTGGTCAATGAGGAAACATCAAAATGAGGAATATCACACTTCCAAACTTGATGGATGGCTACCATACACCTCCACAGTTCGTGCTAGATCATTCAATCAAATGGTCTGAACTACAGGCCAATATATTTCTTAACATCTGCCTCTCATATCGCCACAGAATCATGCTGTTTGGGTTAGACCTGGTTCAAATACCACTCACTGCCTACTGATTTCAAGTATGAGATCAAATCATCATGGGAACTGGTTCCAAACAAACTTAAGCGTGCAGGTTTTCAGTGATCACGATGGTTGCTGACAAAATACAATCCAGCTCCAACCTGCAATTTTTGAGGGCTTGGCTAAGCAGATGTTGTTCAGAATCACCACTATGCTATACATGTAACAGAATAAATTGACATCATTGCTTGGTACTCTAATGAAGATGTGAAAAAAGGTATCTCTTCCTCCTTAAGATTCACAGATGGGATTTCTGTGGAAATTATGAGTTTTACAAAAATAAATCTTTGACTTAGATGTGCAATTATTCTCTCTGGTCATGGTGCATTTGGTTTCTAATTTGCAATTCAATAAAAAGGGATAAAATGTAGCTGCAAATTAAACTTAGACAATGCTACTGCAGTGTAGTATACTTGGCATTGTAATGGGTAGTGCTCCATAATAAAGTTTATTGGTGCCAAATTGTTAAAATTCTTGAGACAAATTTAATGAGCGTTTATTCATTAAGGAAATACTTAACTTCAATTTCTTCCTGGTGAAAACAAGCTTTTTAACTTGACATAACTTCCTGCTATGTCATGTATGTGAATCCTTAATAATTTTGAAGGTCTTTCCTTATTTGAGATAAACAGGTAATCTACAAACTTTAAATTTGCAATATAACTCAAGGTTTTTTTTTTTACCTTTCATGCTGGGTTTGCATAATATGCAAAAGTAGTTTCAGTTTTTAAAAAAAATCTTAAAAGTTAATAGTTCTTTTTATTTCTTTTGAGAAACAAGCAAGGAAATTTTCTACAAATACAGAAATTATAATGAAACATAATGGTATGTATTCCAACAGCAGGTTTAACTTAACCCATGACTAAGTCATTATCATTTAGACCCAGGCAATTGAAAAGTTAAACCAATGGTCTAAATGGCTATGATTTAGAGCCAGTTTAAGTTAAACCTCCTGGAAAAAAAGGCAATAGACTTCAAAATATAGGTAATCATTATCAACCTCCCATTATTAACCTGTATAACACGAGAGCGGCAGAAAACAAAACACAAGTCTGGAAATGAGAAAACTATATATTCCCACTAATCATAGTCTTTCTCTTTAACATATTCAAGGAAACTGATAGAAGGAAGAACATGCAAAGACTGATTGAGACCAAAGTATCCTAATCCGAGGTACTTTTCCCTAAAACTTTGGAGGAAGTGGAAGCGCAGGAATATCCTGGTATCAGCTAGAATTTGTGGTTAGGTTGAGAGCAAATCAAAACAGAAACAAACTATGAAGTTGTTTAGGACATCTGAGATATGGGAGTGGACTACTGGGAAAGCATGGAGGAATTTCCTTATTTGTCACTTGCTAAATGGACATGTTTCTTTGTAACTGGAGAGTACGTATTTAAAAGTTTCATATAAATTAAAAAATAACAACAATTTCTTTGTATTCATGATTGTATTTGGCCCATTCCAAATATACAAATAATAAGAAAATTAATGATTTTCTTTCATTCATATTTGAACAGGAGAAAAGGGAATGAATACAAAATAAAGTCCACATATTTTTCAACTCAAATAGTACGAGTTGAAAAGTAACAGCATTCATTTTATACTACAAACCTTTTTTGTGCCGTATTCTAATGTTTTCACCCTGTTCAGCTTACTCTATAGATTGTTTCCGTGTTGAGAGTAAATATGAATTAACGTCACACAAAAATCAAACAACACAATTCCAGCATAACGAAGCTTGACTTCTCTTTATTATACTGACACCAAGGCCAACTATCTTTTATAAACAAAACTCATTAACATTCCCTTTTAAGGAAACAAGTTGATATAACATACCACACTCTCTATCTTACAATTAAACATTACCCGAATCTTGATTTCCTCTTCAAGATTGACAATGCAGTTTTCTTTATACATTCCATATGGTAGGAAACGTTTGTTGTAAAAAAGTATTTCTCTATGTTATCATATTAAAATCATTCAACGATCATACATATGCACAAAAGAAGACCTGCAAGGCTTGAGCATTTTGACTGAGGGCTCAAATCATTAATTCCTCATTCTTTGCTGTAATAAAAATTCTGCTATCCCTCTACACTACTTCTAATATAAAACTTTGTTATCTTATTCTTTGTTCACTGTATGTCTTCCTCTTAGCATACCAGTGTTTTATAATCCAGGTTTGGGGTCACGCTCAAACGAGCTTACTCATTGTGAGCTGGCATACTCGCCCAATGGGACAGTCCCACAGAAAGTACCGACCTTTGCACACATATAAGGGAAGTAGGTTACAAACTAGTGGACAAGAAATCTGCCTAACTCTAAGAACTAATAGGCTGGTTCCTGGAACAGTGGTGTTATTGTTTCATTTTAGTGAAAAGTTGAGAGAATTGAAATTGTTATACTTCAAAACAACAAAAACAAACAGTATACTACTGTTAGTTAAACAAATAAGTGTACAGATACATTACTGTTTTGGCAGCTTCCACAAATGTTTTTTCAAACTTCTATTTCCAAAGACCATGAATTAAAGTCTCCTCGACCACTTGAGGAAACAAAAAGCTTACACACATGATGATGAACAAATACCCCCTTTTTCTTGTTAAAATCTTTATATTGTTTTAACAATTCACCATAGTGAGGTAATCCACAACCTTTCCCTGTTTCAAGTCGGGAATGTATGATATTATCACACAAACAAGTTTGAAAAATGCTTACCAGAAATTTTAAAGTGGGACACTTAAAATCACAAAGAAATATTGGTTTTAAAAATGAAAGTCTTATTCCCAGAAAACCACTTCTGATAGAAACTGACATAATTATTTCATCTAACGTTTGATGTGTCCTTGGCGACACTTGCATTTCTATATTTAATAAGACTTCTGGGCTATAAAAACTATTCAAATGTGCAGGTTTCACTTTTGTTTCTTATCTCTTTTTGTCTGCATGATATTTTTAAGCATTTTTCTTGGGAAATCCAGGCCACCCATTTCTCTGCAATCCATTCAGCTCTGCCCTTAATAGGATGAATCTTTATAACCAACTTTCATTACATCTTTGTAGTTGATTTAATGTACACAAACAAAACCTCACTTCAATTCTATGAATTTTGTTAATTTCCTTGTTCTGTATTGACTGCAATATATAATTCCTAGCAATTTATCAGCTCCTCAGATAGGAGTTGAAGCCAGCTCCATATTGAAAAGGAATAAAAAGATTAATGCAACCAATAGAGGTTATCCATTGTGAATTTTCAGTCCATTGCCTGATCTGCTTTTTACTGCTTCATGAAATAAAGCAGGATACAAGAGATACCACACCCTTTTAATTCTCCCCAAGCATTTCAATCCTAAACAGTGTCCACTCATGATCCACTGAATAATATTATTCTGCTATTGCTTATATTTTTGGTATTTCGTTTTGCATCGAAAGAAAGCATAAACATTAATCTTGTCTGCATTTTGCATGCAAACACTGCATTCATTATTAGAGCTACTATATAATTCAATTATGGTAAGGACAATTAAGTATTCATTTACAGAATAGTGATCTATTACAGTGATGATGGTATATGGTTCATTTAAGAATTGAAATTGAAAGAACATTTGATCTAAAATGTAATTATTATCAACTTTGCATGATTTCACAGAGATTACAAATCTTCAAAAGATCAGTAATTCTTAAAGCACAATTACATGAGATCAACTTTATTACTACATGTTATCATACCAGCGAGCATAATACATTTTTTAATGAGGTTTGACCACATAAGAAAAGGAGTCAATCATGATGGAAAAAATATGTATGATTGTGAATATTTGAAACGAGGCAGAACAAGACTAATTCAAAAGGTAGGCCTACATGTATCACAGAAGTATAAAGTCATCAAATTTCAGTGTAATCAGAAGTTCATACCCTCTACTTTGTTGTTGATCAGAAGTGCAAATATTAAACCATTTTTACTAAACCATATAAAACATCCTATAGATATGTCTCCATGAAAATTTAACAGTTGATGACAACAAATTTATTTTCAAGCTTTTATCTCACTGCATTGAGGTAACTAAACTTTGATTTTAATGAGTTTGCTGGTGCCTAAAATGAGAATAGGTTAATCCACTCTACAAAACGGTTGAGTCACTGTCCAAACTTACCCTAGCCTGGACCCTTTGTCCACTGACTGCATGGTCAAGCACATTATTGGTGACCAGCTGACCAGATGACCAAGCCTTTGTCCAGTCATTATACAGCCAGTTCAGCCATAGTTCATCTCTGACAACGCTTTGTTAGTAAACAATTCCAACGAGTCGAGCCCACACACATATAGTATACGCATACCAACAAAGGTTTCCGAACTTGAAAAAATGGCCCACTTTCGACTCTTTGTTCAGAAATATTATTGTTAGGTGGGTCTAAAATTAGCGACTGGAAAAAGTTTGCTTGGAGGAAAGACATTTATCACAGCTTCAACATACATTGTTGTTGTTTCCAAACTTTATCGTGATAGCTCATCCCAAATGAAAAAAATATATCCCAACTCCAACGCTGCTTTACGCGATCAATCATAACAAGCAAGATACATAGACATCAAATTGAACTCAGAAAATATAATATTTAGGCTGAATATCACAAAATGAATGAATTTCAACTGAATATCTTCCCCAGCATTCTTTGTTTCCAGTACAGGTCTACATTGGTTATTGATTTCTTTGTTCAATATACACCTGTCACATAAAATAGGCCCTTTTCTTTGTTGTGAAAATCCCTGCAACTTTCTTTGTCTGCTCTAACTTCTGTAAGCATTTTTCTGCAGTGCCCATTAATTCTGCATTTTGCTCTGTTTAGTTTCGTTTTCTTTCATTTTTGTTACTGAGCAAAACCACAATCCTTGAATTGGTCTCTGGAGTAGATACACTGGTGGGGGTTCAGCATTCCAAATAGATCATCTCCTTGGTCTCTGTCCTACTTTGGCTTATACCACCTCTCTCTCTCTCCTTCTCTATCTCTCTCCTGTCCACATCTTATCCAATATATAATTTTGATCATTTTTCTGCCTAATCACATATTATCTTTCTTCTTTTTCTTGGCTTCTCTTCATTTTTCCTTCTAATCAGATCGTGGACAAGCTTTCACTTTCGTTTGACATACCAACCATTCCATGGGATCAGGACTGAAGGTTTGCCCCACCCCTCCCATGTTTCGCAGAAACTAAAAATAGGCCACAAAATATTTCAAGAAATATTAAATATAGTCAATAAATCAAAACACACTATAGGCTTACCATGAAATTATCACAAATGAAATTGCTATATTTTGTCAGATATTAGTATGGAGATAACAGCATGATATTGTGGGTTGTGGGCTAAAAATCAGATTATGCTCATTCCACATATAAACTCAACATTTGCAGACCTCCATAATAAGTATGCTTCACTCAACAATCCGAGATAAGTATGAAAACTATGACAACCATATAACCTTATAATGCTTCATCTAAATATTGTCTACTATAGATAAAAAATTTATCCATTCTGCTCCATAATTCCATGTTTTCTTTTTTTTTAAATGCTTTGTGCTATCTTCACCAGTTATAAGATCTAATATCGATATCTATCTTTCACTATCAATCTCTTTGTTACTTNAGAAACAAAGCCAGTGGAAGTAAAACAAAGAGTACAATACTGACCCACATTTTCAAATCCTAGAAGGTGAACAAAAGGATGGTTTCTGAAAACTTACAAGAGTATCTTCTTTTTTCCTAATATAAATATCTCTCTCCATCTCAATATTTCCCAAATATCACTTGACAAAAACAAAACATAAGTAAAGCAATAATTGGCAATTTAAAACAAAAATATCATATTGGTATGTCCAATCCTTGTATCCTCATCAGGATTTTCAAAAAAACTTTTTCTTGTAAGACTTCAAGTCATATGATAATATGATATCAACAACAGAAGCAAATGCAAGTGAATGCAGGTTAGAAAAAACACAAAAATGATTTGAATGAATTTGTCGCAGGTCTACTATTCTCAGTTTAATTGCTCTTTGCAATATTTTACCTTTTGGAGTATCAATATGCAGATTCCTCCCCACAATTCTGTCATGATTCAGGATAAATGAAAATAACCCATATTTCTATTTGACACAGAGAAATGTGAAAATATATGAGAAAGATATTGTCTTATATTACAGTTTGAAGTATGATATTTAAACCGCAACTTTACCTAGCCTTTATGAGACTGAAAAGAATACCCAATGAGGGCAGGGGTACATGCATGTATTAAATCTAAAAATGCACATCACGTTGGATTTGGATAAGTATCAATTGCTCGATTCTGGGAATTGATGCTAATTTAGTAAATTAAGCTCTGTGAATGGACATTGTAACCTTAATAGGCAAAGCCTCCAAAATGTAATCATTTATCACTGACAGGGTAATGTAGGCTTGAATGGAATATTTGAAATAGGCAGAAGCAGTGTATGGCCTGTAGAGACTAGAACATCTGGCTGCCGATGGTTACTATAATAGGAGACGGGGTGATGCGGTCCGGTTCGCCGAGGATGCAGACTATGTGACATCTTATCACTGAACATTCATTGACTACGGGATGGTTGGAGGGAGGGAGAGGTACAAGAGAGCAGGAGACAGGGATGGGGTAACTTAGAGAGAAAGGGAGAAAGAGGGAGAGAGATAGAGACGGGGTAATGCAGTCCGGTACGCAGAGGATGCAGACTATGTGACATCTTATCACTGAACATTCATTGACTATGGGATGGTTGTAGGGAGGGAGAGGTACAAGATAGCTGGAGACGGGTGGGGTAAGAGAGAAAGGGAGAAAGAGAGAGAGATAGTTAGAGACGGGGTGATGCAGTCCGGTATGCAGAGGATGCAGACTATGTGACATCTTATCACTGAACATTCATTGACTACAGGATGGTTGTAGGGAGGGAGAGGTACAAGATAGCTGGAGACGGGTGGGGTAAGAGAGAAAGGGAGAAAGAGAGAGAGATAGAGAGAGACGGGGTGATGCAGTCTGGTACGCAGAGGATGCAGACTATGTGACATCTTATCACTGAACATTCATTAACTACAGGATGGTTGTAGGGAGAGAGAAGTAAAAGATAGCTGGAGACAGGTGGGGTAAGAGAGAAAGGGAGAAAGAGTGAGAGATAGAGAAAGACGGGGTGATGCAGTCCGGTTCGCCGAGGATGCAGCCTATGTGACATCTTATCACTGAACATTCATGGACTACAGGATGGTTGTAGGCAGGGAGAGGTACAAGATAGCTGGAGACAGGGGTGGGGCAAGAGGGATAGTAAAAGAGAGAGAGAGAGAGGAAGGAGGGGGGGGGGGGGCAAGGGGAAGGGAAAGGGAAAGAGGGACGGCGGGGTAGGGTAGTAGAAAAAAAGAGAAACATGGACGGATACAGGGGCGGATCCAGGGTTTAGCAATATCTTTTAGGAGAGAAGCTGAAAGTTAAATGATGTTCTTCTTCTACAGCTCCGCAGGCCGAAAAGGCAGTTTAATTGGAGCTGAATAGCTCCTTTATGGTCTGCTCACAGTGGGATTGTTGTATTTTCTTGATAATACAAGAGGTCTAATTCATGGGCATGAAGAATGTTATCCAATATCAGCAATATGTATACGAATGATGACAATAACTAAAAAACTGTCAAAGAAGCGACATGCCAATAAAAAATAACTTGGGCTATAACGGCAAGACTGGAATCTGGAATGGTATTGATGCTATATACTGCAAAGTCTTTCATCTACATTGAAGCTAAGATAATGTCAAGTTGAATGAGAAAATATGAATGGAGACACTGTAAATATAGTGTAATGATTCACATCCAAAGGGAGGAGGATAACATGAATATTAGGAGGAGGTGAGAAGCAGGTCAAATGGAGCCATGGGGAACAACTCATATGTCAATGAAGGAATCAATTCATTTAGACCAGGCATGGTAAGAAAGTTAAGGGACTAGAACAAAGCCACGTTTTGATTTCAACTCCAGGACGTGGTGAAAGGTACTCCCAAAATGACAAAGTTGCCATTGGTTCTGCCCCCATTTGCTAGTCTCTATCAATGAACAAATATTCACTGGTTGAATGACAAAGTAAGACAAAGTCGAGAGAGAAATGGAAAAATGCAGCTATTAAATAATTTTGTATTGATATATCTCCGCAAAAAGTTTATATGCTGCCTCAATTGGGGAATTTTCTTGAAATATTTGTTCTGTAAGAAGATATGTGCTTTCAGTTCACAACTATATAGACCCCCTCAACTTGAGATTCTAGCTTTGTAATGAGATTTCCCTTTCAACCCATTGGGAATGAATAAAAAAGTAAATGAGGGGTAAATGGAGGTGAGGAAAGGGTGAGGAAGGGATTATGAAGAGGTCATATCAAGCTAGTGGGGTCAATGTGTCCCAATTCTGATCTGTATATGAATCATTTCTTTAATCAAAGAAAGAATACAAAAAATCAAACACAAAGAGTCTTCAACAATTTGTTTTCTCTTTTCTTAAAACAAAACATTTTCTTGTCATTAATCTTTGGGCCAATTCTTTTCTAACTAAGCTGGCATTGAACCGCTTGGAAATTCATTTCTATTACCCTTTACTCAATAATTTTCATTTCTTATATCGGTTCCTATCTCAGAAGGATCAATTTCAGAGTAACCAGGCGTGCCAATTAATCACTAGAAAAGCTTGCTGATTTATTTGTTACATTTCCTGAAAATCTTCTTCCTTGTTTCATATCTCCATGACTGAGAAAAAGAGATGGGAATTTCCCATATCTTCCAGACTCTGAACCTAATGAGGGTGGTAGTAGTCAATCTATGCTTCTCTGAAACCAGGGTTCAGCCTCTGGTTGTACATGAATGTAGGTTGAGTGCATAGCAAACACCATTACTTTGGTAAAAAATTAATAGGAAGAGATGAAAGGAGGAGAGGCCAACATGAGGTCAAGATGAGGTGGATTTCGGGTTCAAGTCACGGCCAATTGCAAGATCAAGAGTAACTTGATGTCCTGTAGTAAGGGAGAAACTGGGCCACGTTGGTAGCCCTCTCAATGCAAACATTGCCTCGCGTGGCGGGAAAAATCTTAATGCCCATCTATCAGCGTGGTCTGAGGGGGTAACGCGCGTGCTTGTATTGCTTGGCTTCTATCTGCGCTCCCCTTTTATGAGGTTCTGTTGACACAAGAGATGTGATTTCAACTGCACCGTTTCTCTTTGTATTTGAGCTCCATTATCCTCTCAAGTGCAAATGGTCATTTGGATTGTGTTACAATGGATGGATGGATGGATGGGGGCATCAAGGGGCCACCATTATGCAAATCAAACAATATGCTTCAAGCCATCAATGAAAACTGAAATGAACAATAAGAAATACAAACTTTCTATGTAAATCTTATAAACAGAAGAATAAATTGTGACCATTTTAATAAAAATGTAGCACTGATGCTGGTGAATTGATATGTACAGATCACTTGAAATAGTACTAAAATGTACAAATAGTGCTACACAATGAAAAAAATGATCAGTCTTCTGCTGTCGATATTTATAACATATTTGATGAGTAATAATTTGTGAGGGAGAAAGAGAAATATGACGAGGACTAAAAATTCATAGTCATGTTAACATCTAGAATGATTCATATACACTCTACATGACCCTTCTATCAGCTACTCAAAATGACCAATTATGGTTATGAAAATCAGATTCTTTGGCATCAAGTTATCACAATTAACCTTTTCCTCACCCTGCCCCATATAACACTCTGCAATAATATGATACCATTCTAAAACAAGAAAAAAAGGAACGTGATCTAGTAAGAGAGGATGTAAGAATATCTATGGAATGTCATCGCTTGTCTGTCATTGATGCTTTAAAATGAGCCAATGCTCTTCACACTTTCTCTTATCAGATATTCCCAGAAGATTTCACTGTTTCATTCAATCTTCTGAGAAAATGATAACACTATGAGAGTAAAAGAGAAGAGCTTGTACAAAGATTACTCTAATAATGAATAGGCCTCTACATGGATCTTCATTAACAGTGACCTACTTCTCAAGAAAGAATAAAAGCGAGAGGGGGAAGACTGTTACATAGATAGAGAATTGCATCTGTCATTAACTTGAAGAATTTAGAGGAGCCGAGAAAGCTGATCCTGACATTGTTAGTTCATTTGTGGAATGCCAACAGTCATCCGTCATGGTGATAAAGCTCCTGGCCTCCTTCTACAGCAAACTTACATTTTGGCGGGTGCCCTAATTATGACAAATTCCACGAGCTGAAACGCGAGCTGGGTCTTCCAGCAGAGTGTTGAAATGGCAAGATGACTTTGCAGAATGTTCAGAGTACACTCACTTTTTGCCCTCTTCCCCTCAAGTTCAGATGGAACTTCCTAATAAAGTCATTCCGGGGGCAACTCACTTGCACAGGGAACCTATTTACACCTTCCTCTTTAGAATTTTAAACAAAGAAAAATCCTAGGACGGCAAATAACAGCAGATATTAAGCCCGGCTTAAACAAGACAATACAGAAAGAGCTTATTTTGAATATCTTTAATTAATTTCTTTAAATCATTGTTAGACAGTTGTTATACTTGATATAGCATTTTTCAAAGCATTTTCATTAGAAAAAGAATTACATCAAACTACCCTATAAATCTGAACTTGATAATAATAAAGCTTGGAGAAGAAAAATTAATATTGGCCACATCAAAATTCACGATGGGCTTATCAAATTTATGTAGAAAAGGCAATACTCTATTTAATCATTTATTTTTTCCACTTTTTTCCGAACAGAATAATACAGATGAGTGGATCTGGACCTTCATCAAAATGCTTCCTCGTGAAATTGGTGAGCAGACGTTAATGAGGATCGGGGAGATGAGAATCTTAATTTGAAGAAGAGGCAGACACTGAATGAATGAAAGATAATACTCTTGTTTACAATGGGCTGTCTTCACATGGAGACTGGAGATTGGAAGACATCTCCAGGAGAAAAGGGAAGTAGGGCACCTCATTGACCCCCACCATCTCAGTACTGCCGTTACCATGGCAATGAGTCTGAATGGTCAAATGACAAAGAAACCCAATACCAGTACTTGTGCATCCTTCATGAGATTGCCCTTCCTGAAAAGCACCTCATTCTCCACCATCTTGAAGGGGAATTCATAGATGAGCAAACCATTCAAGTGTTTGGCAACCACTATGCTTTCCTCATCACCAGTTTTCTAGTGCCTCCCTGTATGGTAATGGAAATACGTGGAACTAGAAGTTTCTCAGACTAAGTCAAAGATAAGGTTAAAAACCTTGTGCTTTTCACATGTTAACCCATAGAATATTGAATTCTTTAATTATCTATAGACACTGTGTGAATGGACAAGTAGTCAATGTGTGAAGAGTAAATTGATCTTACATCAGGTTATCTGTTGCAGTACAATGTGTGTTACTTCTTTTAAACCTTATGGTCAGTGCAGGAATAACAAAATATTACAAAAAGATAAAAATCATGACAGAAATGTCATAATAATTTGAATTTACAGTAACATTTAGAGCTGTAAATCAAGTATATATAGAAAATTATGGAAATGTGTGAAATTGAAAGAGAAGAGAATTTGTCTGGAAATGATTGTAAATTTGAAAATTTGAGTTGCACATACAAGATATGGAATGCGGAATTTCAAAATGATTGCTTAAAAAAATTGGAAAAAGCTAAATTATAACAATCCAAATCTATATATTGCTTGGATGTTGTTTATGAGGATATCCCGTATGCTCACATCTAGCTCAATGTTTACTTCAACACACTGACACTCAAAATCTGTATTGCCTGGTAGGCCTAATATTTCTTTTGTTCCTCCTCTGGCCTGAATGTTTTTTAAATGATGAAAGAAAACATTAAAATTCTTGGTAACATGTAAGGTCCTTTTAGCACCGACAACCCCATATGTTAGATTTGAACTTTTGACATGGAAACGATCTTACTTGTACCTGAATCAGAGCACAGAGAATATGAGCCGTCACTGGCAAGATAAGTGGAAAGCAGATCTACATCAAAGCACTAGTGATGACACTCAACAACAACAATTTACTTCATTTTATAGGGCCCTGAAAAAAATGTTACCAGGAAAATCCCCTTTACTACTGGTTCTTGAAAAACTATTTCATTTTTGAAAACAGATTTCTATTTTGGGACAAATCAATAATAGCAATTATAAGTAGTAAAACAGTAATACTAGTTTTGAATGAGATTATGTCTTTGGATACACCATAAAAGTAATGAAATATGTTTCTTTATTGAACTTCACTTGGGATAAATAAATTTTGTAATGTTATGTACCTGGTGCTTTGTGCATTTAATGCATGATCATTTTATAATTATATTGTACATGTGCAATCTAAGACCTAAAAGACATATGAACAATAAAAAGCAAACTATCTTTAGTTATCTTATCAATGAATCCAATAGCATTAACAAATACGGATCCCATTCTTTTTTAAATTGCAGTTGTCTAAATCAATTCCAGTATACTGTCTGACAATGTTGTCTTTATAAGACAAATACATAAAAAATCTACTACTCAAAAAATAAGAAGCTCTCACAGCATTCATTTACGCATTCGATGGGAGATCATGCCCCTCCTGTCTAATACTGTCTGATCTCATAATTCTCTCTCATATTACTTGCCTAATCACTTTCTCCTGCATTTTTTATTTTTAAAACTATTCTGAGAAGATTGAGACTAAAATTACCCATGGGTAGATTTCAACTCCTTGCTTCTATTAAACATATTGCAAGTGTTTAGAAAGTTCAATTGGATCACCATGGACATGGTCTTCTCAAGTATTTCTCCATATTTGATATCACTGATACTATTTTACCTCTTTTTGTTTCATTTTGATAGATACTTTCTTCAGCTTCTAAGAATGTGAGATCTGTGGGATTCCTTTATGAGGAGATTGAGAAGAGAATATGAAAAATGCTTAGGGTGGTAGTTGGAGATGAGGATTTAGGACCTACTAATTATCATTCAGGTACATACATTTTCACATCGGATGATTGAATTACAATGAATTTGTAAACTTTAAAAAGAAGAAATATCTAAAACTGCATTTATTTGGGNTCTTTTTGTTTCATTTTGATAGATACTTTCTTCAGCTTCTAAGAATGTGAGATCTGTGGGATTCCTTTCTGAGGAGATTGAGAAGAGAATATGAAAAATGCTTAGGGTGGTAGTTGGAGATGAGGATTTAGGACCTACTAATTATCATTCAGGTACATACATTTTCACATCGGATGATTGAATTACAATGAATTTGTAAAATTTAAAAAGAAGAAATATCTAAAACTGCATTTATTTGGGGACTACAATCAATATTTAACATTTCCATATTCTAAAATATCCAACAACCAGTGTACATTAGATCAGGTGTTGTATGTGGTGCTGTATCTGCAGTTGTTCTTGATCATGTACCATGGTAAGCATATTTCCAGACTACCTACAAAAGGTAGACATATTCACGTATCTGTGATCATCATTATATTGAATTAGGAAATGATGCTTATTGAGTATTTGATTAAAACCCTTGCAATTTCCTTCTTGAATTGGCATCAGTTAATATTGAACCTTTCCTTCCCATATCATGTCTGGATATGGCCCACGCCGGATGGTTTTATGCAAATTCTCAAATCTAATTACGGTTCTTGAGCCTGCATATTCCATTGTGAAACATATGGTAAAAAGTAATGATCGCGTTGGGAAATAATCTGTTTTTAATGCATTTTAGGACCTACCAAATTCATGAATAAGGAGATTTGCTGTATAAGTCTGGCGGTTTTATTTCTGGTGCTGTAGGATATACAACTTTTATATACCAATAATGACAAATTTCAAAACATCATTCATAATATATATTTCCAGTTAATTTTCACTTTTTAATAGATACCAATTTTACTCATCATCACATCTTCCCAGTCATATTCATAAACATGCAAAAGTCAGAAATTTTTATTAAAAAAAATGTTTCAATATAAATTCTTATGAATGTTTTTTCGGTATTGTGCAATATGTTGGTTAATGCCCATCCATAAGGGTTTGCATTCCTCAGGGTAACAGTGAAGAACTCTGGCCCATGGATGGGCATTCACCACGTCTTGCTTTATTCTCTTCCCTTCTCCTCTTTCTGCTTTCTCTTTCTATGTATACATGTTTTCATTTACTGTGATACTTTTGTCACTTTTACTATTGTTAACTTTTTTGATGGATGAATAGATGATAATAAATAATAATAATTATAACATTATATTTATGTATTATAATAATAACAATGCATTTCTGGAAGACTGTGATGGTCGAGATTGGTTTGATTGTATTATTTGGAAGTGAATGATTTTATCAATTGTAATGACAATATATCTTCCAGTCTTTCCCAAATATATATTCTTAGTTCAAATGATAAAAGTGTTTACTTTCACATTTGTTACATATTCTTTATAAAGAAACAGAGATCTATAGTCTATGTATTAATAATTTTCGTAGTTTATTCATCACCACACAATTTTGTTGAGATGGAATAGCATAATAAAAATGACAAATTAGAAAATAAGAAACTGCATTACAAAGGAATGTCTGGAAATTCAATTGTTCTGATATCGAATGAATTAAAGAAACAAACTTCCTTGTCCTTCTTATGATATATGTATTATATGTAAAACCAACAAATTTTTACTTTTATTAGAAATATTTTTCAGAATAAGGAGTGACTACCCTCACAATTGAAAGAAAGAAAAATGCCCATATGTTTCTTTCATCGTCGAAGGAAGTGGTAGAAATCAGAGCGCCATACTCACCCACCAACACGCCATCATATCAAACTGACTGGAGTGGTGGCGCTCAGCATCGTCCTTGTCAAGTCAGGTCACATGACCTACGAGAGTGCGTAAGCCAGACACCACGCCCGAAGTGTATCAGACTGGACTATATTGTGAGGTCAAGCTTTTTGTTATGATCCAGCGCTGGACAAGGATGCCTGTCTTCTCTACTTATTCATAAGGTTATTTAAGGTCACTTAACAATTTCATAATCCATATCTTTCTGAGCCATTCTCTCTTGGTCTTTGTCTCTCGCAGCCTTGGTCTAGACTCCCCCAGTCCCTGTATTAGAATAATTGTTGGATGATTATGATTGTGTTCTAATAATTATCATTTCTTTATCTCCACTCATCCAAGAGAGAGAGAGTGAAAACAGCAATTATCTTACGAGCTTCGACTCAGCATGGTCTCCAATATACAATAATTTCATAGTTTTCACTACATAATGACCACATTTCCGTTTACCAGTGCAGATAAATGCCCTATTGTGTTCTAGATAATGATATGATAACAAATAATATGAAATCTTACACAAATATCAAACAAAACACAACTTAAACACAAAGAAAATAGGAACTAAGCAGAAAATAAATATATCACAGTTCTTATTTCATTTCATACTAAATCATAGTTGCCAGGAGGACTTCTCAGAGGTTAAACTCTGTTTTAATTTGAACTTTATTTGTTCATATTACATAATTTACAATAATAAAACAATTATAGAGTACAACACATGGATAACAGAAACAGAATCCCTTACTTTGTTTTGTGGATAAATAACATTGAATAAGTTTCATAACAGTATCATTTAAGTCGGTTTTTGACAATAACTTTTGTGAAGCCTGACCTAGCAGCCAGGCTTGATGCTATCTAGACTGATATAATGTAATTAAGCACATCACAACAAACAGGTAAGCGGTCAGTCAGTAAATGAGATTATGATGGTCGGAATGTCTAAGCGGACAATTTCATATTTTTAATTAAATCATAGAGTTCATTGCCACAAGGTGTGTTTTCGACAAAATCACCTGCTCCTCTTAATACACTGGGATTAGTATGAGAATAAAAAGAGAGAGAGAGAGACAGACAGTACAGGAAGGATGGAATCAGGATGGACAGGGAGGATGATAGCAGGAAGGACAGGGGAAAGAGGGTGGAAGAAGAAAAGGAAACAGACATACAGATAGACTCTACGGAAATCCTTAATCTTGTATTCTATATTTAGCAGAAACAGCATTATCATCTGCTATGACCATCAAGACTCAATCTAATCTAATCTATTATCTTTAAGTTTATACAGACATGCAACATTTTCTTCATGATGAGTTCAAGTGGCATTGGTTATTCAACTACAATTATCACTATTATGATTGCATTATTTTGTATGCTTCCAAATCAAAGTACCAGAGGAACCGGACTAATGAAGGCCTTATGATTAACTTGGCTCACGTATTACCTAATGAGTAGGACTAAAAGATATTGAAATGAAGACCGGATCTATAAGTAGACTACCTGCAGGCAGGAGCAATTATAGACTAATCAAACCCAGGAATAACTTTTAAGGAGAGTATGAAGAAAGTTATTTATTTTTTTTATTTTGCTACAGGCAAGACACAAGGCTAAATATAGCAACAACAGTTTAAATGAGGGGATAATTCAATCAAGGAGTAGAAAGTTCAAAAACATGTCATCTGATACGTATATTTGTCCCCATTTTCCAGCTGTAAATCCGCATGACCATTCGAGTTGTTCATAAGATATTTGTTGCATAAATGAACAACCTTCTGCAGTTCATAAACTTCAGTATCTAATACCGTTTGAGAGAAGTCAGAAGGATAAAATGAGCAATTAGAATAAAACACTCCAAAAAGGAAGGGAAAATATTTCTCAAATATGAATAATTACACACGCGCATCCTTTTATTAAAAAAATAACTTTCATTAAATTATCTCTTTTATAGATGGAGCAAGTATGATGATTAGGACTATTGGGTGATACAAATGAGAGGATAGGAAAATGAGGGAATTCAATGAGGTAGGATACAACTTTTGAAATTTGAAACTTATAAACTGTCAAAAGCATCCAATGCATTATGTTCTCAAGCCAGTGTCGGGTCAGTGTGATATATTTCATCAGTCTATGATGTTTAAAGGTCATTAAACAATTACTTTTATTCATTTTATTTGCTGTGTGACAATTTATATTTCAGTTAAGTGTAAGCCATGTTGGTTGCTTCATTAACAACACAAAAGGGAGACAAAACAAATTAAATAGAACAGAGAGGTCATAATATATTTAAGTGGGTAAAAGGGAGACAATGGTTTTCAAATAACCAAACATATTAAATGTGTAAAAGAAAAAAATATCATCATGAAAATACGAATGATGAAAATATAATTTTCATAATCAGTAATTAATTTTGATAGGGTGTTTTTCAATTATAGCAAGTGCCATGCAATGTATCAGAGATAAAGAAGGGAAATTCCCCAATAATTTTTAAATCAAAGAAAATCCAAATGAAATGCAGGTGGTTTTAATTCAGGCTCATAATGTGCAGTCAATTTAAAAAGGGAAAAGTCATTTAAAATCTTCAAATTCTCAAATCTGTATCATTTGCACAGTTTACTGTTTACTATATGGCAGCATATTGATTAAGTCAGATTATGTTGACACATTTTCAAGTCTTCATATCCACTACAAAATTGATTTGAAGAGGAGTATAAATATTTGTTCATTTAACCCCCAGTTAAGTTTTCATTCTGTTTTATATGTGATACATCTATTATGAAGAAAGTATAAACCAGAACAAGCATGAAGATAAACCTTTAACAATATTGGATGTTCAAAAATATAATGCAGTGAGAGCTAAAATACAAACTTAGACAACAGAATAATAAAAAAAATCTGTGGAATTCTCCAAGACATGTTATGATGAAGATTTATGATGAAGATTATGGTGACAAAATTATGATGAAGATCAGAGGTACAACTCGAAGACAAAATATACCTCAGCAAAGTCAATTAAGCTTTGAGGGTCACTCATCAAAAAGTGCTGAAACCTTTCTATCCTACTTCATCAGCATTGTGAGTCAGGAAACATATCATTTAGGTGTGAAAAATGGATCACTTCGCTACCATTCTAAGAATCATTCAAAAGTGATCCAGACAAGTACGAGGAAGCTTAAATTTAATGTTCCTGACAAAATTAATATTGAACAATATCATCAATGGAAATTTAAAGAGGTTTGTACTGAATTCATTAAATCATGAAATTGTATGGATCATTTATTTCTTAAGATAGAACCTTCTCAACTGACACTGATATGACAAATTAAAGGTTTGTCTGAACACTTGACCTGAATAAATTAAAGATTAAAAACAATTTTGTTAAATACTCATCAATTTCAATATAGGATTTTCAACCTGACATGCATATTTATCAAGACAACATTCAATTTCATTTTATAATTCTATAGGAGAATCTAGATTGCTCTTTGTTGATAATAATAAATTCTTCAATGAACAGATATATTGAGGAAAGTAAATTTGTTAAATGAAAATATAATTTCCAAAGATTATTTATGTAAAAACACGTAAAATAGTGATAATTGAAAATGGGCACTGATAGTGTCGCGTGTCTAGCAATATTATGGAAGAAATACAAAAATAGCAGGAGAAATTTGATTTTCCTTTAGGTTTGAAAGAGTAACTATATGGTTCAAGACCATTACCAATTACCTTGTTTTGAAAGGCTTGCCAATGGATCTTTCATTTGCTCATCCGCCTATCAAAGCTGTCTCACAGTGCCCTACTTTGAAAGTCATCTCACCTGAACACAAAACAAAGAATAAGGAGATAAACTATTAGGTCGCTTCAGGTCAAGTACATATTAATTAAATTCAGGGAGGGATTTTGTTTCACCTCTGGAAGTGACTAATGGTGTTTTGAAGTCCTAATTAAAAGCCCTAAATGGAGCAGGAGTGAAGAGACGGAAGTGATGTGCATTAGGCGTGGCTTAAATCAGTTCATGCTGCTCTACTTCTGCTGACTTTGTTGTAGCAGGGAGATGGGAGTGTCTATCGCTGGTCTAGGAATGACAACAGCATGGGAGCAGGAAAGATACACAGAGATACTTAATGACTCGAATACAGAAATAGCATTGTGCAGACACACTGTTGGGTGCTAATATCCATTCTATTTATAGTATTCAATATAACGGCATATTTTACCAATACAACTTATAAACTCAAAGTCATCTTCAAGCCACAGACATTTCATATTTTTTAAGCAATTGGGTGGACTCACATGTAATGCATGTCAACATCTAAATACAGTTAAATGTGCTGTATTTCACTTCCTATCAATTTCATATCCTTTTCGAAATTAATTCAAATCACATGCTACTAATATCTGATTTGAGCTATAACTAAGTTTCCTAATCAATTACTGACCAAAATGAAAATATCTGATCAGTGCGGGATAATAACAGCTACTTGTAGAGGTAAATGTTGAACATTTCAACAAATATAATTTGAAAAAAAAAGAAAGAATAAATATATTTTTCTATGATTTAAATGTTCACCAAATATGTCCAGACAGTGCATGATCTACTTTTCCCCTTCTCCCCCCTGCCTAGTATCATTCAGACTATAAATACCTGTAGGCATAAATACCAGACACATTGACCCTGAGACTACATACAGAGCCTTTCATGATCTGCCCAGCAACCCACAGCTTAATTATTTCCTTTACCTCAGCTGACCTTATACAAGGGTCTGTGAGTAGGGTTAATTTACCCCCTTACCAGGGAGCTGCAAAACCATGCTGGTAAGAAAGCAAATGACCAGGTCTTTTCACTTCAATCCTAACCACAATTGTCCAAGAGTAATATTCGATGAAAATGAGAAGGAAATGAAATAAAAGAATTTGCAGCAATTTGAAAAGGTTATGAGGAGGTCAGGTATTTAAGTTCAAAAGTTCATGGAACAAATATTTCCCCCTTTTTTAAATCACAAAATTGAATGTGCAAAGAAAATGAAGGGCGATAAAAGTAATAGCAAATGCTTGCAGTGAAATTAATGGTTCATAATTCGCATTTCTAGATTGTTCTATTTGAAATTTGAATTTGTATTTATTGGAATAAGAGAACTGCATTATTGTATTATGGCATTCAACTAATAGCTATTTGGATGCTGAATTCTGTTTCAATAAGTGGCAGATTTTACTACCAATCAGTTTAAAGCTAATGTTAGAATATCTTATTGCATTTATCCATGAAAGGAACCATGTAGACAAACATATTCATGATAATAAAATACCATAAGCCTATATTTTCAGTGTGCATGCACTTTGATACTATCATGATTTCATATAAAAAAAATATGAATTTGAAAGGTCATCTGAAGGACTCAGCTTTAACAGTGTAAAATTGGTCAAAAGATATTTTCAGTGCATGGACCTGACTTTTAAAAAAATCAGGTTGTATAACCTGCATCCACTTTGGTTCTAAATACAGGCAAGTCGATGAAGAGAAATGACTACAATTGATGGCATGGGAAATGCCACAATTTGTAAGAATGCTTCAAATAGAGAAGACCAACAACTGACATCTATCCTTATAAGGATGCAAAATGTTTGATCATCTTGGAAAAGTAATAAGCTGAACTATGATGAGATATTATTGATGGGATTCTTCCATTTGTAAAGAGTTGACAGATAACAACATGATAATGGTCTCTAAATAGTTGAAACTGGTTGAAAGTTTGTTATGATTCATCTCATAACATGAAGCCTTGCAAAAATCTTGACTGATAATAATGGCATTGCTTCAACAAAAAACTGTTATCAGAGACTATAAATAACTTTGCTACATGGTGATGACAATACAACATTTAAAAGCAAATGATATCACTACCAAAGTTAGATTGATTGATAAAGATACAAATCCAACATTTTGCTAATTATCAATATAAAAATTATTATTTCCCAAATATGACAGTCATACATGAAAATTGTTCATATTTATAACTGTTTGTGTCCATTTTAAGATAAATTGATCACAGCATTTTTTTTTCAAATTAAATGTTGATAGTCATTTCACACCCTTAATAAAAGAAAATTATATTCTACTAAAGATAATTACTATTCTAATGTTTGACAGCACCTGCATTTCCGATCCTTCCCATATGAATGGCTTTCTTTGCAATTGATGGAATATTGTATAAGGCTACCGCTTCAAAGTTATGAAAACTGATGTTCACGTTTCATATATCATACCTATATAACATAATTCCCATATAATCCAATTACAAATAAAAGCAAGAACTACATATCGCCAGAAGGATGAACATGCATTTTCAAGAACAGGAAACAGTCTTCATGCAATGAACAGAGAATGCAATACAATGATTCAATCAACATTTTTAATTCATCATTTAACCAAGTGAATACAGAGGAGGGTCAATTCAATTGATGTAGCCATAGAAAACAAAGGATTCCTAAGAACTCTAAGTAAACATCTTGGAATGTGAACTAGTTTAAAATCTAGATTGGGCAAGGGCAAATTGTTGATTATATCAAATGCTAACGAAGGAGGAATAAGGAATGACCAAGGAAAATGATACAAGTCTTCAAGGACGCAATCACAATTTCAAAACAAGATGGTTTCAAGATCTTCTAATCAAGAACATGATACCCATCATGTATCTGAAGATAACGAGAAAGGGACGGCTGCCTACGTGTCATGAAAACAAGGCCTGAACTCATCTCCCTTCTTGCCTCACATCAAGACGAAGCAGATCACATGACAAGGACGCGGAATCGAGCACAGCATTACGTTGAGTGTTTTTCTGTTTCTCCTTCTGATGCCCCATCTCAGACAAAATTCAGAGTAGATTGCCACCCTTGGGTGGTAGCCTCTGACCAGAAAAGCGTCACGGCAAATCCAGTACATAGGCATGAATTAATGGATGAATACGGTGTGCAGGTGTGCATGTATACAGGTAAACAGGGAGGAACAAGTACAGGTGTACAACAGTATCAAACATTGACTGCCACAGCTGTGAGAAATAAATCATAAGTTTGACATGACTTAAGAAAAAATTTGATTCATTAATAATTCATGCAATGAAAACCTGAAAAAAAAGAAAATATCTAAAAAGTATTAGCACTAAACATACCCCTTTCAGAATGAAATGGAAGACTAATAATACTCTCAAAATGCGAGTACCACACAAAGTGTGAGGGTAATCAATAGAACTTTACTTTGCTAAACAATATTTCACAACATATCTACACTATAGCTCCATGTATTTCTTTTCTATGTTTCAAACTTCACATTTGAATACACAATTTAGCTATCTTCATTACAACATTAAAACATTAAAACATAATTTATCAATTAAAATACGAATATCAACTGTGTCTTGCGATAGATAAAAGGAAAAGCACTGTCACAGTGGCTTTTCTTGCTCAATATACTCTGAATGTTATCACATGGACTATAGCTGCCCTGGGCAACAGGTGGGCGTTGGGTAGATTACTGTATCTATCCAAGGTATCATTATTCTTAAAATCCAATTAGTCTTTATGTACACCTTCTTGAAATGGGTAAAAACCTGGATTTATACAAGTTTAATTAGTGCAAGTTTAATTAGTTCAAAGAAGAACACAATAAAGCTACATCAATTAAGTTGCAGTGATTATATTTATACAAGATAATTTGCATTGTCTTAAAGAATCCAAGGGGAATGTTTTCTGGCCATGTGTGGGTATTTGGAAAATGGCTAAAAACAAACAAAATATTATTCCTTAGGCAATATTTGGTCTAATAAGATATTGGCAGTGTCTCTTTACTAACTTACAAAGTGCGACATTTATTTTGCATTTATTCAATCAAGCACTATGATAGTATAAAGTGATGGTGCCTTGGTGTGGTAATCTTTAGGGATGCGGAAAAAAATGAGAGGAGCACCATTAAAATGGAAACTATTTCAAAATATGTACGAAAACATAGTATTAAATTTGAATGAATAGAGCTTGATTACATGCAACTATGATATACAAACAAATATTTTGAAACTAAAGGATTGGGCTCGATATGAAAGTGCTTAACAGGTGATTGATTTTGATATCTACTCATGCCTTATTTATCTGAGACAAAGTGATAATTTGGTTTATTAGATTTTAAAAACATTGCTCAAATATGTGTTCAATTATATGTGATAGTTATTCTCCCTTTTTCTAATCTGAATATCTCATTGAAGAAAAATTCAAACTGTTATATGAAAGTCTATAAGTAAAGACTACTAAATACAAAGAGACCCACACATAATTATAATCACACATTACTGTGCATATTATGTACTTATATCTTACAGCCAATACAATCATTTTTAGTGAATTCACTGAATTTCAGACATATTTACATAATAGCCAGTTGTCATTTTTCACATTTTGAAAGACAATTGTTTAAATCATGTGTAAGGAAAAAAAATATAACAAGTAAAATGTTTCCAAATTCATGGTTGTGAAGTTATCGAAAATAACGCCCCTTTTTTAAGCTCATTCAGTGTTCTATTTATTTGGTATTTTAATGTCTGCTAGATATAAAGATTAAGTGGTGAATAGTGCAATGCAGAAAGAATTGGAAGACACTATTGAAAAAGGAATAAAAATGAATATGTTAACATCTAAAGTAGATCATCTATCTATATGGTTGCAAATCTATCCAAAGGCTTGAAGAAAAACATCAAAGATATTTTCAAATAAAGACACTACAATATGAATATACATTTTGGAAAAATATTAATATTCTGAGAATGGGAGGGCTGGCCATCACTATGACATCACAGGACGAAGAAACTGGACAAAATAAAAAAAACTCACCATTTCACAATGGCTCTTAGAAGATCAAATATGTTAGGGGGACAAATTTTTATTTGTGTGCACGAGCCATTGCAAGGGCTTGAATGGGAAGTTGTTCATTTTGTCTTTAGCTTTCATAGTGCAGAGAACTGTGTACATTTGAACTGAGAATGTTCTCAACAAAAAGAACAAAAAACAATATTACAAAACAAGAAGAGTGTACATCAACCTGCATTCTCTCTCCTTGTTTTGTTAAAGGCGATGACTAATATTATTTTTTATCGATTCAGCAAGTGCTATATTCATGATTTTCCACCTTTGGATAAAACAGTAATCACATAAATCTCGTAATTTCATTGGTTCTGTATGTTTCAAGATACAAGCAATTCGAAATCGATAATAAGCGTCAAACCAATAAGTGTCTCCAGCAATGTATGATTTAGGTGGGGAGCCATATGTTTTCTGAGCGCAGATCTATTTTTTAGAACTCTTTTTGGAAAATAAATGTTTTTTCAATCTGTCTGACTTTCAGATATTCTTAATCTAAAATATGGGTTGCATACATCTAAACCCGTTTTGCAGTGATGTGGCATTGTTAAAAAATACCTCTAAATCATCTGTTTTGACCAGGACATCTCCCTGTTTTGATGGTAACTTTTGAAATCATCAATAAACCTCAAAATACCAAAAAACAGTAATGTCAAAGTGGACAACCATTATATACACTTCATTATGTGCATTGATTTATTCTTAATGTCACAGAATTTGTTTAAGGTGAACCAAAAGTAGTAAAAAAAAACTCTCAATCATCTAAAACAAAGTGGTCAAAATGATTAATCAAGCAAAAACAAGAGCATATATGTAAGAAATTTCATTATATGCACCCATTTATTCTGCAACGTTTATGAAATTAACCAAACGTTGTAAACACTTCTCTTCGATCCGCAAGTACCGTAACATCATCCTCTTCTGAGAGTCGTTTACCTGTGTCAATTAAGGACATGTGCTGAGTAGTCACATGGCATTGCAATCTGTATTGAATCGTAGTGAACCTAACTACCTATTAAATCATTGATTTGTCCTGCGCACGTTTATTGAGGCCATGTTAGGCGGCAGGTGGAGAATGGAGCGTAATCATGAAACAAACGCAGTAAACTAGAAGTCCTCCCACATCCGATGTCATCAAATCACTCAAGAAAAAACTTTTCATTCCAGTAATCTGGTATAAATAATAATGCGAACATCATGAGATTACCATCAAAGTTATTAAAACAAAGCAAGTCATACATCTCAAGTTCATCATCAAAAAGAGAAGAACTTGTCAAATCTATCACTTAAGATCAATCAGTTATCTCATGAATAATGCAATTACATGGCAAATCTAAGATATACCCCTCAACAGGGTAAGTGGGTGTGAGTGTATATTAAAAAGAATGTTTGAGGTTCCTATGATCAGGAACATGACTCTCAGAGCAACACTTCGTTGTTCTCATTTTAAACTTGAGATAATGTGAAACTATTTTATACATTTGTATTTGTGACCGACTGATATAACAAAACAGAAGTTTTAGATTCAGGTTTATTGGGAAAACTGTTGTAAATCTGCACTTGTTTTGTGTTTATATACAGATTGGTATGATAATGAATGCAGCAATTAAATATTGCAGATGTGGTTCATCAACTGCACGTTTCCGTGGACTATAAACCTAATATAAATTTGTCCAAACAGTTCATACAATCATTACAAAATGTGTGAATTTAGTGCATGTGCCACACATGTATATGCTGCTGTCTCCCAATGCCCTAAATATAATTGTACTTTCCCCACAAATTTGCCTACACCAATGTCTTGTGTTCAATTTCCTTTAAAGGATTGGAGCAATCTAGGGAAAGGTAAGAATTCAGAAATCTCATTTCTTTGTGAGCTGCAGTAAAATCATTCAAATAATACAGATTTTTAATAACAAATTGGAGTATGCTTATACACATTTTAACAAAATAAACCCAGATAAAGCCTATTCACTGCAAAATGAAAATAATGACATGCATCATATTTTTCTTCAGCACATCACCAGTACACGCAATAGCAATGAGAATTCAAATGACCTGCAACGACAAAATAAAAACACTGTTCGCTTAGCACCGAAAGCGCCCGGAAAACAATGCCGCTGGCGATCTGTAGGAGTGTTGGTTAGTTAGCCTATGTGACATTCAAAAATATCAGAATACGTGCAATAATCATCTCCCATCCTCGGACACATATTTTTATGTATGTTTGGCAATTTGTGAATTTGTAAATTTATTTTCCCATCAATTTCTTCATCATGACATAAACCAATCTATACCTTTGAAAATGTGTAATTATGTTTCAAACAGTATGCACAAATTTTAATAATATCTCTGCAGAGATATAAATTAAATAACTTACGTTTTAGATTTACGCTTGTTTCAGGTACTAAACGTTGACTTTAAAGCCTAGTATTTTCCCAGTTTAGTTTATATGCAACATCAATCTTTCAGATAACCTCGGGGATCTGGCAGTTGAAACAATTTTAAATGAAAACAATGTTAAACAATGGCTTTAAACAACAATAGCTGATTACATTTTGACTAATAACTCTTGCAGATTAAAAATCACTGATTTAATTTAAATAAATGGAGTACCATCACGTTACAAAGATAAATTGACTCATATACATCCATCAACAAAATTGCTCTGATAAAGTTTTCAAACAAATTCTTGATCATGCCATTGCTTGCCATTTTAGGTCATACAAATGATGAAACAAGCATGATTATTTGTCTTGTGAAAAAATACTGATAATTTGACTCAAACATGGCTTGGTTCATTCCCTTTCAGTTCAACAAGACTAACAGGGTTAGCTGCATTAGCTCAAATTTAACAACTTGTCTTCATTTCGAGAGAGAACTTAGACAAGGGAGCTTCAAAGATTAAAAAGATCATTCACCTGCTAAAGATATCAACATCAAGGCCTGAAGGATGCAGATAAACAGATACTGAAATAGATCATATTTGTGAGAACAGATATTAATTAGAAACAAAATTAATATCAGGGTGAAAAGTTCAAGGTTTCAGAGATCATAAATGATATAGAGATTAAGTCTTTTACTGCCAGGATGTATTGCTATGCTGCACTTAGCCTTGTTCACATTTAATTTAATAAGCATAAAATGTGAATTTGTGAGGTTAACATTAGGAACAAATGTTCAGTGGAGGTCTGGTGTCATCTCATCTTCCCATTCTCGCTCATCCTTCTTTCCCTTGTTCATAAGCTTTTACAGGAAAGGATGGGATTTTTCCTAAATGGTAGTATTTCTATATTTATCATTTATATCAAAATGGACATTTTGATGGTCCATTAAAGTTCATAACAGTGAATATGTCAATTTAATGATTTTTGTGTTGGGTAGATAAATAATTGAATAATTCTTGCCTTATCCCAACATGAATAAACACTGATTGACAGTGCGTTACCGAGAAGCTGAGAATTATTCAATTATTTATCTACCCAACACAAAAATCATTAAATTGATATTTACGCAGTACCTGCTGCTATAACACGAATCGAGCCCGCCACTTCCATCGGCTCTCGGTGGTCTAGTGGTAAGACGCCTGTCTAGTCATCAGGAGATCGTGGGTTCGATTCCTACCTGAGTATGCCTGAGATTTTTTTCTCAGCTTCTCGGTAACGCACTGTCAATCAGTGTTTATTCATGTTGGGATAAGGCAAGAATTATTCAATTAGTGAATATGTCAAATACTAAAATGAATTAATGTTGAGTACCGTATACATCTAAAGTTATTCCTTTTTACGTAAAGCTTTTCCTATGGATTAAAAAGAATTAGTCAAATATTTTAAGATGGATTTACAAAGGAAACCCTGGCTTAGAATCAGAGGCCTTTTAAAGAAACATTTTCCTGGAAATTTGGTAAAATTAACAGGAGATTATGTTGAGACTCATCCTCGATGAACACATGGTTAGTGCTGACAGGACTAGATTACAGTGGTGAAGGGCTTGCTATCTATTTGTGCCATTTCACTTGATTTGGAGATCAGGGCGGTATTTTTTGAAAGTCATGTTAACCTTTAGGTGAACCCTGATAAGACATTCCGATAGCTGCCAATATTGAAGCACTGATATATCGCATGATAAATCAAGTCATTTTGCATGGAGAAAAATTCTTACAAACTCACAGCAAAATCAGTAGGATATTGCATAAAAATAGCATAGATATGCTATGAAATGTATGGAAAAAAGCATCTAGGCAAAAAAAATTATACATAAGAAATAGTGTTGCAACAGTTATTGCCGACCCATCTCATAAAAGAAATGATACCCTGTTTTCTTACGCCTTATCCTGTGCATCTGCAACTACTTTTGTGGGTGTGTCAACTGAGCCACAACCCCAGAATGGGGACTGCAACACCATCTTTCATAACGGTTTTAGTCTTGTCTTCCATTTTGTTGCTTATTACTGCAAGGGAATACCGAAAAATATACAATTTTTTCTTGTTATACACCCTTCTTCTTTCATAGATTTTAGATTTACCTTTACATACACCTAACATATGCAGACATATGATCATGTTTAGTCCTTGAAAAAAATCAGTGAAAGTTATAACAAACATTCATTGTATTTTGATATCAAAACCCTGGACATTCATGGAAACAACCAGATAATAACTTAGCTACTTCTAATATACAACAATCAATACCAGTAAGTTGTGTGTACTTTCAACTGCACTTCAATGTTACTGATTACAATATAATCACATCAAGTACCATATAGTATAACATTAATCAGTTGGTGATGAGATATCATGACACTGATGATCATATAAGGCTATGGAGAGGCACAAAGTACAAGCACTTTCCTCGAAAATGCACTTGAACATATCATATAATCGATTATTAATGATAAGCCAATGATCTCTGGCTTTTTGGATTTGTCTGCTGCTAGTTTATCCCTCCAAATAGAGACATTAATTATGGCAATGAGAGATTTGTTTTTGTTAAATACATAGACCTTTATATGGACTGAGACTAAAAGATTGCGCCTACAAGGTTAAGCCTTGACGTTTATTTGCACTCTTCAAAATAAAAATAAAAAGAGAAATGATATTCCAAGTATAAGGAGCTACATTGTGAAGAATTTGAATTTGGTTATCATTGAAAATGGTACAATCAATGTGCATATATCACCAAAAAGTGGAGGGGGTAGGATAAGCTAATAATTCATGATTGTTTAATTGACTACAACCGTCCCCCCATCTAAAAAAAAGATTTAGAATTGCAAAGAACCATCAAAATATTTCCATCTATTCATATTCAGAATTCTTCTCCATTCTCTTTCAAAGGTATTTTTGAGTGATATGGAAAATATTGTGAACACTGGACACTCTGCAGAGTGGATATATTGCAGGTATCATTATTGTCATTACTATATTTTCATTAATTTAAAAAACTTAAAATGGAATGTCATTGCAATATTGTTGTGATATCTTGTTGCATTTCTTTCATTTGTTGTATTTCAAATGTGATAATAGTCACACAATGCCAACAATGACTGTTAGGGAAACAAATTGTCAGTAGATGCAGCTTGTAAGGAAGCATTAACTCATACAAACTTATACATTTTTGGTGAAATTCATGATTATATTTAGAATGACATCAGGTGTAAGAGTAAGAAGATTATAGAAACCTACAAAAGCACCAGCAGCTTAATACCGGCAGCATGATAGAGCTTCTTAGCGCATCATTATACATGTCACTCTTTAACTAAGAACGTCTCATTAAGTCCTCATTAGTGTGCATGAGGATGGTTTTCATGCTCATTTAACACTATTTTTATAATCATTCCATTTTTTAAAAGAAATTGCAGACAAAACCTTGTCATGTAGTCTTCTTGAAAAATGAGCACAAAGACTTAAGGTGGTAAAATTAGAACAAAGATGGAGTGCACATAGTGTTGTGCATTGAATTGAAACACATTCATTTTTTTTCACTTCTTTACTTTTCTCCCAAAAATACTTTTGATAAATACATCTGATCCATTAGTTCTTCAGGAAAGTACTATCATCCTTTTACTCTTTTGAATTAATGGCACTATGCTGGAATTAAAGTTATAGATTAGTAATGGTCAGGATGCAGTAATTGATGTGAAAGGATCTGATGTATTCACAAATTTCTTTGTATGCATAGATATAACTGTGTATGAAATTAGGAGAAGATTTTCACACATATTCTGACTTATATCAGTTTGCCGATCAACCATTATTCTTGTGTAACGCTAGATGAATGGTCCGCTAGCAGACACAGGACAAAGTGAATGGAGCTTCCTGTGGGACTGTGTGTGGAGTGTGAATTTGCAAACGGGGCGATGTACTGTTGATGCAAAAAAAAGTTTAATAAACAAAACACCCTTCTCAGAATAGTATTTGATTGAAACAATTCTTTAGGGCTTCATGGTTTTGTAAAGAAGACAAGGGGATTGATATGGACTAGCTATAAGAAAGTATGTTTAGACATAAAACCTGTATTACAGTGGCTGAATGACTGTAAGGCCAGAAAAGAAAAGCTGATGAGAGAATCTAACTACAACTGCATCATAACATTTTTAATGCATATTTAACTGCTTTGTGCATTAATAATGAAAATAACAAGCATAAAATTTTCTGACAATCTACGCATAGCCTACATTTGAAAAAGTATGCAAAAATTGCATAATTGATTTGACCAGAAGCAGAGATGCGAACCATTCTGGAAAACACATGAGGTACATTTATGTATACATTAAAAGCTTTCATCAAAGCGAATGGCTGAGAGTATGGTTATTGTTGACATGTTCTGTATCACATTTGTTAAGCTATTGCAATGATAATTCACATTTAATTTAAACCTCATGCATATTCCGAAATGGTTGGCATGCATCTCTTCATGCAGAACGTAGATTTGATGGCAAAATATTTTATGTTTCATTATCTAAACGATAAATAATACATCGCCCACTGATTGTTTAGCAATTCAATAAGGTTTATCTGCCAATATAACTGATTCAACCATGGAACTATGTCTGCAAATTGACAATAATTTACAATCGCTTAATCTGTCGGTCGGTCTGTCTCTCTCTGTCTCTCTCTTTCATTTCATATCTTCTCATTTGCCTACTAATCACTAGATATTACACAGACTGTAAAGGATGAGTTGTAATTCTTAAATTGTAATGCACTTTGTAAGTTCTCATATATTATAGATTCTTTTATTTTTCATGAAGATTCTTTGCTGGACGTTAAAGTATAACTTAAACATTTCCCCATCTCTTCATGGCAAAACATCAGGTGGAGTGTGATTTACAGTTCCTTTTTCTAAAAGATTAATATTTTACTTTTTCATTTCTGGGTGAAAAAAAATAATAGTCATATTTTGATGTTCATGGTTTCTTTATCAACTCTACAGTCAATATGATCTGTTTATACTCAAACAATCCATTACATGCACAAATGACTTTCACATATTTCTAAGGATACCGGTAGGTCTTCAACAATCAAGCATGAAAATATTTAAAAGAAAAAGTATATCATATTTTGTTACCCTTTGGCAATATAAAAATGCAATTGAATCTTCCCTTTTCCACTCAGTATTTGACTTTTCTCTATCACTTACATCATTCTTAATTCAAATGTATGTGCCTCTCTGGATGTAATCCAGCCATTTTGTTTTAAAAGAGCACATCAAACTAAACAAAAGATTTTGATTCAGAAACATTTTTAATGCCCAGCTCAAAATTAATTAATTGTCTCTGCACATTCAAATGACAGCTTTACTCTATGAGAAAATTTCTTGTCTGATATGAATGACAAAAAATATGTCACTTTACTCTAAACCACCTGACAACAAAAATAGAAAGTGACAGTTTGAACTAAAGATATCATGTATATTTCTTATTGCAATTTACTTTTCTTTAGAAGAGATGAACTTTATACCACCATCTACTCTTTTTTATTTCATTTTTCTTTGCTACTTGATGAAATGATTTGCTCACTTCCTGTAACAAACAAAATGAGCAATGAGCTTGCGTCTCTTCGTTCAATCTGTGCAAGACAAGGAACAAATGGATTCTTTCCTCTAAATGTCATATCGGAAGCAATATTGCTTCTATAAAGCAGGCTGAGGAGCGCTCTGCGAGGGATTGATTGCAGATCAATGAAGTTTTATCTTATGGGTCACACAATGGCTAAGGATTGGAAGGGATAAAACAAACCCTCTATTACTCCCATTTCCAAGGCCTTTGATGGCAAATAAAGGGCAACCAAAGAAAAAAACAATATTACACATCATGAAAAGTTCATCACGCGTGCTACTTTCAGAAGTTTCTTTTTTTAAATAGAATGTTGTTTCATGTAGTCACTTTGATGGTGAGACAAATAAAATATATGAAACAGCAAATTTTATCAAGGGTACAAACTTTGCTGTTTTCAACTGACAAAGAAATCCTGCAAATGACTTTTAAAACTAAAGTGCAGGGCAAATGATTGAATAGAAAATGCACTATATAAATCTCTTTTTCATTAAAAATATTTTCTGTGACTAATTATTTCATCAAAATCCTCTTGATACAAGTGATTATGACAGCTTATACTTGCATGCAGAGTAACCTTTCTTGCCAATATTAACCTTTCTTGGCAATATAGTAGCCATGCCCTTCAAATGTTAGAAGAGGCACCTTGAACTATAAGATATCAATCTGACTCTTCAGTTTATTGTGAATTGTTGGTGGGGATATAATACGGTCAAGGCGGTTGGATATAGGGGAAAGAAATGTGATCTTTGGATGATTAATATCACTTATCAGGGAGGAATTTCTCATTTGAAGGCTTGTAGATGCATTTGAAATTGATTTGCCACAAATTGTGCAATTATATCACATAATATGCCAAATCTGTCCATTGATTAAAATCTTTAGAATTATAGGTCAAATACTTAAAATAGAAATAATTGCCAATTCTAAATCTTGGAATCACAGAGGGATACTGAAAAGAGCTGGCTTTTTAAATTTCCATTATACAAAATAAAAGTGCAAACAGGGGCACCTTGCTAACAAAAGGAAGCTGGTGATCACAATGAATGGTAGAGCAATGTATATATTCTTCTATATGAGAAAATATTATTTCTGAATTAAGAATTTGATTTAGAACAATAATAATAATAATTTTAATAATAATGAAAATAATAACAATATCAATGACATACCTTTGATATAGTGCGTAATAGTACAATGGATTACTAAATGCTTTGAAATTTTTTATACAAAAATTTATGAGAATAAAAAAAAACAATAGACTAAATTGAAATGCTCTTAAAAGCTAAAAGTAAACCAAATTTTAAAATATCAAGCAATTAAGTACAGAAATATATATTGTCACTTTCTGATCACAAATTATATATATATGATTAAATCAATGCTTCTAATTTATTTTTTTTTCACCGCCTCTTTGCATTATGTATTTTGTTTCTGTTTCGTTTCATTTTTATACGGCGCTCATGAATTGTGAATGCCACAAATTTCCACTCGTAAATATTAAAGAAGAAGGAATGAGCATTCTGCACATGTGTGTAGATAATAGAAGCCTAGTGCTAACATTGTAAGTCGGCAACCCAATCAAGTAAAGTATATACTTAGCTCAGAGGCTCAAAGTTTGTCTAATGAACAATCAAGGCCCAAAAGTATTGGTCACTAAATGAAAGTCGAGGATCTGTGCATTAAATTGTTTACAAACACTCGTGATGGCATGCCTTAAATTGAAGAAAGCCAACTGCCCCGACCCCTATTCCAGTAACAAGGTCTCTACTATATCAGCTGTAACTTTTGCCTTATACACATTGCCGCTGAACAGAATCATTTTCATATTTAGAGAACGACTGATAAAGAGAGCGAAAGCAGAGAGAGAGAGAGAGAGAGAGATGAATGACAAATGAATTATTGTCAATAAATTGTCAAATACATAATATTTCTGAGAAACGTAATAAAAATCCCAGAGCAAGTACTAACAGACAAATAAGTATCATAAGTGATATGTCATGTAGTATTATTACCAGCAGCTTTTGATGTGGCATTATATCAGTAAATTCAATTCACTACTAACTAGACATAAATCTTACCCTAGATACAACTCATATTACAACTTGCCTGCCTGGATCTCTTTCAGTCAATGATAAACAATTGGGAGCTGTATTGTAATATCATTCATAGTATCATTGTTATAGCTCCTTAGGATATAGAAGTTGCAGCTGAATACTAATCATCCATTCTTATAAAGTGCCAGACACTTACTTTATCGTAAGTCCCTAAGCACTCTAAAATGTAGCATAATTTGCTTGACTCTAACAGCGCAGCTGATACATGTGCTACATTTCAAGGAATAAATTCCTGTCAGGTTCCTGTATACCTCACCTGGGTCAAGTGCAGCACAATGTGGATAAGTTTCTTGCTGAAGGAAGCACCATGGCATGTGATTGAATTTGAACCATAGCTGTTTGGTTAAAGGTGACAGTCAGAACCACTGAATCACAACATAGTGAATGATTCTCAATGTTTGACTAGACTGTCTTGGATTATTATTTCTTAGCAGTAAATATAAACAATCGATATCTAAACTAAGGATAGAGGAGCGGATGTTGTTTCATGCTATGTTAACAACTACTTCTGATGTTTTATTTAAAAAATTGCTCTTTTTGGAAAACTACAAAATTAATTCAAATATCAATGTTAGTTATAAGGCATCATGCACATTTCTTGCCTATCCTGGATGGTGTTTCACCAAGATAAGAAAGACTTTACGCATGGCTTTTAAGTTTATGTTCGACTAGTTCGACTGGTATCCCTTCTTGTGCATATAATTCATAATAGTACGTGCATTCAGCGCAAGAATTGATACCAGTCGATCTTAAAGTCGTGCGTAACTTTAAGAACGATTTGGTGAAACACCACCCATGTATAACTAATGCCCATTCTCGGCGAAGCAAAGTATTGGCATTGGTTATAACTGGATAGGTAAGTAAAGTGAGGGAAAGCAGATTAAAAAAATTATCTACACATTGCCTATATTTGACTAGAATCTTCAGAATTATTTCTCAGTCATCTAAACGAATAACTAAAATAATGGAATTAAATTTCTTCTGAACTAGGATTGCAGAGCGAAGGAGAAGACATCACTAAGTTAACATCTACTTTAGATGTTTCATAAGAGAAGTTTCTTCTTTTTTAAGTCAAACAAAAGTGAAATTAGGTCGTCATGGTCAGCTAAAGTGAAAATACGTTTGGGTAATGATTTAATGCATCATATTCTTTAATCTCATTGATTTGAAACTGAAATCATCTAGGAGATTTTAATTGGGTATGAAATTAAACCTCATATGGATTTTCTTTCCTCCTCTACAAAAGGTAGAATACTGATCCCTTGCAATCAATAAATAAGAGTACTTCCAATACAAAACACAAATTGGTTTTGAACTTGTGTTCTACTTAATTTTGGGGAAAGCAAATATTACTTCTTAATGTACTGATGACCTGAAGCTTTCTACTTATGAATAATGTATGAGGTTGGAGAGCCGTGCAAGTTGACCTGTAACAGGTCAGTAGGTCAGATACATGTCCCAGGGCGATAGACATCCACTTCAGTAGAGTGACCAACCTTTTACTACAGACACTACTCTATGGTAAGTGAGGATTTTCTTACATCAACGTGAATGGCATTATTAATATTCATGACTCTTCTTCTACCCTTATAAACTAGCTTTTTATAATGTCACATGATATGCCTGAGTTTTCATTATGATAATGCCAGTAGGTGTATGAACAACTTTTAAAAACAGATTTCGAAAACTATAATTATGACCACAAATGCTTGCACATCTTATAAATGCAACTAATGCCGAGAAAAAAGCAGCACTCCTAGAAATAATGGATGATGAGCAAGGTCACTACAATCATTATAGAAAGAGTGAAAACATATAGATTCATTTGAAATTCACTCTTTTTCAAATCTTTACTTATTTGTGAGTGATTGTTTTCACTTACTATTTTGAGGACTTTTGAGTAAAAAAAACAAAAGTAATAAATAAAGGGAGAGGGCTCATACCATAAATCAAAATTAAAAGTATAAGAGAGGTCAGGTCAATAAAACAAACACTATGCTGTATTTTGCTTTTACAAATCATCTTAGTGTAAGCTTGACTACTGGCGGGTTTGGTGTGACGTATATCTCAATAACCTGATTTCTCAAGAAGTCCTTCTCACAACAAAAGAAACCAAGCGTGCGCTAGAAAAATGCAAGAAACACAACCTTGACACTATTTCTATGAGATTCAGGGACATCTCTTGAATTTCCATTTAAATTGAATCAGCTAACGCCAGACAATGTTTCCGGTCCCAAAGGTGTCCATACTTCAAGTTACAATGGAATCGATGCTTTAGCTAGTTCTTATGAAAAAAGGACAATAAACAGGAAATTCTAAATAACATATAAAGAAAATATGAGAATTTTTTCGTCAAGCAAGGTCGCCTGGAATGATGTTATTCTTTAAGAAAACAAATGAGTTACTTTAGCAAGAATCCTGTTTATCTTTGATGCTTTCGAGGACAAAAATGAAAACAATCAAAAGACGTTTGCAAAAAAATGAGGTTGCCATGTAGAAAACATTTGTAAAAATGTGAATACAGCAACAACAACAAAAAACACACACAAAAACATCACAAGAATACATATAACATGTTTTTAAAAAATGCAAAAAGCGATGAGTCACAAAAGCAACTTTGATTTTGCAAAACATTATCAATAAAGAGGAATCATTAATGCAATTGAAAAAGAAAAAAAGATGTCCAAGAAATGATCCACCTAATGTTTTTCATGGCACAAATATTTAGAGGAGAGAGGCAAAGACAAAGAGATAGATAGATAGATAGAGAGAGAGAGAGAGAGAGAGAGAGAAAGAAAGAAAGAGAGAGAGAGAGAGAGTGTGAATGAGAGAGAATGAATAAGACAAATAATGGGCCCTGGTGAATTTCTTTGAAAATTAGAAATCATCAAATGAAAATATCATTATTTTACACTCATCGCATGTTAAAAGGTCTTTAGAAATAATATTAGGTTGATGACAAAATCAGCAGCAAATATACATAAAACATCACTTTTCTCGATAAATTCATCCTTTACCTTGGTTCTCCATGCGAGACCATAATGAAATGAAAATTCTGGGAAAACTTTGTAGCAATCACTTACCAAGCCACAACATGCACTATTTCTCCATGGTTGATTTCTTCCAATTAGAAGTAATTGGTGATAGATGCGTTGTAGATGGGAGATATTAGTGTCCAAGCTATTATTAAATAAAATTATTCAAATTTGAGAGATAAATGTAGGCAGCTACATAGGTTGAAATATTATCAAAATAAGGTTATAATAATAATAATAATAATATATGCAATTTATATAGCGCACGTATCCACTCTCATTGCTGAGTGCTCAAGGCGCTTTGCATTTATTACCCTGGCTTTAGCCAGGCAGCCACCAGCGCACTTGGCATTTCAAGGAATAAAGATTCCTACCAGGTACCCATTCACCTAACCTGGGTTAAGTGCAGCACAATGTGGGTACATTTTTTGCTGAGTTTATTAAGTTATTTGTGGTGAACTTTCTTTTATTCCCATTCTGGAATATGTATAACCCAAATAAACCCAACAATTGATTAATACAAATGCCCTCCTATTTCATTTAAAAAACTTAAATTGTATCCTTTACACACTTGTCAATCATTTGCGCTTTGAATCTTACGAAAAGGCGCTTTATAAATGCAAATTAATATAACCATTATGAGTATTATTTGTCTGGCTCAAGGGATCATCAGCAGTACCAGAAACGAAGTGGGTAAACCATGTGAAGACCTCTTCTCATGTTTTCACAATGTGGTATAGTTTTTTTTTTTTACCTTGTCCGTAATTTAATGGTATAGAACTTAGCAGCCTTTACTATAACTACATTTTTGTTAGATTCTCCAAATGCCAGAATTTTCTCCCGGATTGGAATTTTCTCTTTGAGTATGGGGGCTGAGTCGCAGTCGGTGGTTTAAAGCTGATGATGCCTTGAAATACTGGAAAATGGGGGGAGGGGAAATTTGGCAAGTGGCTGTCAGCATACATAGCTGGACTGGAGAGAAAAAAATACATTTTGCCAGAGATCAATTATAATCCAGTTTGGGGATTTTTAATAAACTGAGAGAGCTTTAAAAATGAAAATTTGATCTTTTGCCACATAATCATTTTTTAGTTGATTGGCATTTCATGAAATGCAAGATGACATTTCACTTGAATTTTGAAGAGCTTTGGCTCCCCTCAACTGGTAGTTTTCACTTCATTAGATGTCTTTTCTTGGAATGACAGTCCCCTAACAAGGAAAAAATAAGTTTCAAATGAATAAGAAAAAAGAAAATAGATACCAGCATTTCCAAGTACCTAACAAAGGTCTTACACAGAGTAATTTTTTTTTTTATTCTCAATAAAGTTTTTTTCTGGAAAAAAAGAGGTTGCACAGAGGTGCATATAACCAATATCAGAATATCATATTCAGAGCAATTCACCCACAGAGGTACAGGGAATAAAAAAAGTGAGCAAATTATCTGCAAGATTTATATGATACAAACAAAATAATATAATAAGTTGTATTTCAGCATCTCAAATCAGATAAAAGCTCTAAGGCTCAGGAAAAGACCTGTAAATTCTGCCAATACTGTTTCATGGAAAAACACAGACAAAAACATTAATAAATCAATAAATGAGATCAGAAGCTCACTCAAATAGTGAACTCCAAAGAAAACTGTGCTGTGTGTGACATGACAAGAAACCATTAAAAAGATTACACAATTTGATATATTTGGAGTCTCAGTAAAGACAAAGAACGAGACATAAATATAGAATTGATGGTGAGAGACTAAAGGAAATGAAACCCTAACCAAAAATAGTAAAAATTGTTGATGCAGGTCATGCTGTATGCTCTCAATTAGAGTGAAAGCCTGATAGCAAGAAGTCATGCATAATTGGGAATCATCTAGACTCCCACCAGACTGTCTTTCTATCTCACACCCTCATGCTTTATATCAAAGTCTAGATACCATTCCAATTAATCCAAACAAAATGATATGAATGGGATGAATTTGTGCGGCTTCATTTATTTTAATGAGAATTTCTGAGAAAAATGTACTCTGATACGTGACATGATTTCGGCTGGCTGATAATTTAGACTCATAAAGAAACAAAAACTGATGTAAGACAAATTGATGATTCCATCCATGTATACTATATTAATGACAATTGATCACAACGACCAAGAAAATACTATAAATGTTTAACAATTATCGAGGGTTATTCCTATTATGGGACTTCTGAGAAATTACATGCTATGCATGTTAGATGATTTTGGTTGGCTAATAATTGAGGCTGAGTGAATCAAGTGGTCCTTTTATAAGTGTTTTATTTGTGCTTTTTGCAAGTGCAACGTGAAAACATAAAAAATGAGCACCTCTATCATTTCTCTGAAATACTTCGAATTGCTTATAAATTCCTGTTTTTGTGTAAATCATATGATATGATCAAGGCTTTTCAAGAAGTTGGATGCAGAGGTGGAGGACAAGAAAGAATAGAAAAGAGGTGTATAACTGAATTACAAAGAGGAAAAATGCAATGAGCCAACAATTTTCTAAGATGACCTAGCCATAAAAAGAAACAAAATCTCCACATATATCACAAAATTGATTGATTGTTTCCTTGTAATTTGCCAACTAATTGGCAATGATTTAGAAAAAGTTAGAGTAACTCCCAATAATCCTTAATCCATTTGACGCATGCAGAATTTTTACGGCATTATAACACCATAAAAGTCTTTGAAAATATTGTAATAAGAAAATTGGAAGGAATTGAAAATCATCCTCATTATGCCATTACTTGTTCCTAAATACTGATTATTATGAAAAGGTTGGACGTCATTACTTAATCAGATGAGAGGATATTTTCCTGATAGAAAAAGGTTGGCACACTTTCATTGGGATCAAAAAGATAATCCCGATTCTTAATATTCCATCTCTGATATTGCAGTAATGGCCAAAGTGTCATTAAAACCACTTCAGACATTAGAAGAAGTATAGCAACCCAATGAATATTCTTACAAAACACTTGAATGGCATATTGAAGGCTACAGACGGTATCTAGATGAGAGAAAGGTCGCACAACTTCATTAGACTAAAGACAAGGTTCATTCGGCCTTCCACTCCTTGAAGGGTAAGATGAGGAGCATGAGGTCAAATCACCTTTAGCTTAAGGCACATCAGACTACTGAAATGTCTTCTTCTAGACATGGCAGGGATCCTAAGGGTTTAAATCCAACCAGCACATCCGAGTAGAGAGGTCCTTGAATGGGGATGCTCCAAGCTGCAGGGGTACCTTGTCTACAACCATTCAAGATATATGCCAACCTATCATGTTACTGAATATTAATGACCACCTACATGTATGACCAGAATGATGACTGTTCCATAGAGAGTAGTGTTATTTCCCAGGAGCACAAATCATAACGGTGTATTCATTTTCTGTATTATGTAAAACAATATGTTTACAAATCAATGACATATCAGCTGTATAACTCCCTAGGAATGATTTTGCAATTTAAAACATTGCGATGCTACGCATATCATGCCTTCCTATGGATTCATTGAATTTTTTTAAAGCTTGGGTCCTTGTCACTATGTAATATATTTTTTCTACTCATACTAGGCATTCCCTATACAAACCTGAAGAGGTCAAATCACTGTTCAATGAGTGAAGTTTCAACCTTTGCTATGTTTGCTATGATCTTCCAGTGAATGTAATTTATTTGACCTATTCAGTCACCTGGGTGGAGTGTGGCAGAATTAAAACCCATTAAAAATTGATTCAATGTAGAATCACATTCTGTAGAATCACATTCTACTCTCGATGTATTGGTCATCTTAAAAAAAATCTGTAAATCAGTAAAATCCTGTTAAAGTATGTGCTAAATTTGTAACACATATCTTATGACATTTTGGTTTGCAGTGTCCTATGAGACATCTAATAATGCAAATGTAAGGCACAAGTGGAATAAAAGAAACAAAAGTAAAAAAAATAAAAAATACTCGCCACCACCAGGTTGCAACTGATAAGATTTCTTTCATAATAGACATGCACATTTGGAAAATTTCACGAAAGCAGAGGTAAAGAGATGTTAGAGAAAAAGAAGGTTACCAATTTTAAGCAAAAAGGTCTCCTTGCATCCAACCACACAACTTCTGCCCTTTAGGAATCCTTGAACTCAGAAACCTCCCTCATGCTAATGGACTCCTGAAGGCATGAACACTTGATGAATATTCAGAAGAGGTATTAAAACACCACCCATTTGAGGATTATTGCAGAGAAAGGCCATCGCCTTTGGATGTAGGTTTAATCAATATTATGTAGGAATGCTTTACTTTGATGGACATGCAGCTATCTTTACTCTGTGATCAACTGACCTACTGTCTTTTATGATCGATCGGTTTATCTAGCCATCAGGGTGAATCAGGACTGGACATGACAGTGAATACAATTTTGTTCATTTTCTATTTCTAACAATATCTGAAACATTCTAAAATGTACAAGGAAAATAGAATTGAGTTCAATAGAATTGTTTGAAATTGGAAAACAGAAAATGAAGAAATTCCTTATCTTCATGTGAAAAGACTTCAAATTTATGTTTTCATGAAACTTTATAAAATCTTATTGCTCAAGAAATGCAAATGAACATTGGATTTGAGAAGGATTTCACTCTCGGACCTACCATTATCTTTGTCCCTATCAAATGACTCAGGTAGCCTTAGAAGTAGAGTGCTGAAATAGCTACAGCTAATGCAATTTGAGCATCTGCATGGATGAATTCAGAGCCTAAAGTAGATTGCTCTGATCGATATTTCGTCAATTCCTTACCCTGACCCAAGCCCTCTCTTTTATTTCTCTCACAAGGCACAGACGGATTTTGACGACGACACTCAGTAAGGAGAGCAATCCGCAATAAAAACATCCGATTATCACAGATGCCCCAGACAGTCTGCAAGCGCAGGCCAATTTACTTTCAAGCTTCAACAACTTCTCTCATACACCAGCCACCAGAGTGAGAATTATACAGAGGGAATAATTGAATCGGTAGAAAATTGAGCAGACGTGATATTTTTCACGCTATATGAGAATTTAATAACTCGTTAAGATCTTCGTTTGTGGGAATGACCTGTGGTTATCCATCTGATATGCAGATACAAACCAAAGAATTTGATATAGAATTGATTTAAGTAATAAGAATTCATAGTAAATAATCAATGGCTATCATGGTTTTCTGTTTCAATAAGAATAAATCCTATTTTCACCTTCTCATTGTATTCTCAACAATATAATAATTGAATATATCATGGCAAAATATATTTTTCATGATATTCTCATATATGAACCAAGCAATATATTGTAAACAAAAGTAAAAACAACATGTAAGTCTATGCAAACCTTTTTCCATTTACGATAAGTTCATTAGCATGCACAGAATCATTTAATGGTTTTATTTAGTACGTTCACATCTTCTTTAGATGGACACAACTGTAAGATGAAACAAGAACACATTCCATGTCAAATATTGGTTACCAAAACTGCGCTATCTGATTATTCACTGAAATGATTGCACGAGTTTCAATTCAAATCCTTTAAAATTGTTATTGTTGTTGTTTTGTTGAACAGCTCTTTTTTTTCAGGGCATTGTTGCATAAAACTTAAAATCATGACAACTTTGCCATCAATGGTACCTACCATGATAATGCACCCTAGAAACTGATTCATTTCATTCATTTTATTTCATTTTGAAATTTTTAATGAAGTCAATAACATTGTTTCAGAACATTTCCTTCTTTGGGGAATATTAAAGAATTAAAAAGAGAGGCCAAGAATGGATGTGTAAGAAATATGAATAAGACGAGGTCAGATTTGGTACCAACCTACGTATCAGCCATATCGCATCCTATTCATCAGTGGAAAGGAGAGGTAGAAGATAGCCTGCACCTTGGTGGGGGAGCGCTCCACGAGCCAGGGCGAGGTCATACTAGATGAGAAGCATGCATTAAATGAGATTCTATTTACTGATTCCCTACAGGGGTCTAGCTATCTAGAGCACCCTACCCTACTTTGGTAGAGTGAACCTGTACTTAACGTTCTCTGCAGCTGATACTGCACTGCTCGAAATGGGTGATTCAGATATTTATCTCGTAAATCTGAATTAGGAATAATCTGGACAGCTCTGTTATCTGCCATATATCTCTTCATTTGAAGTGTGAGCTAATGAATAAAAGAACAAATAAATAAAAGACTGCAACTAAAATTGGCAAAGGAAAAATTTGTTGAATGTCTCTTCAATTCTGGATATTATAATTTTCAATGCTTGAATACAATATGATAAACATCTGAACAGCGTAGGACACAGGTGGAACAAACAAAAATTGTACAGTACCATCATTATAATGCTTTTCATTAACTCTTGTACAGATATGCATCTCTTGAAATAAACCCGGACACTATTAATATGATCAGCATCATCATAGATATTTTATTTTCAAATTTCACATTTTATATTCACATTAAAGTAATCTTATCAGTGAAGAATTTTCATCAACTGTATAATATAGAATGAAAACAATTAAAGTTTATTTCACAAAAGAAATGTAGCTTGAATCAATAAAATCAACCTGATTCTAAATGTTGTGGGAAATGTGGTATCAGCAAGAAATTCTACATCCGTAGGAAGAGCAATGAACTCTCGCATGATTGAGGTTTGTAGATTAAAGTTTGATATCGAGTATAAAAATCACATGTTCAATTTCATCAAAATGCCATGTGAGCAATAATGGCACTATGCCTTAAAAAATATTATTGCGGTCAATTTTTATAAACAATTCTTATTTTTACAGGTGAATAGAATAAAGATTATCAAACACTTCCTAAAATGAATCAATTTTATTCATATTTCTTACAACACAATGTTATCAATTTTCGTAGAATTAAGTCGAACATTAATTCAATGGTTCTTGTTAATGCTATCGAAATTGGAACCTGCTTGTGATTGTTATGTCTGCACAGTTCAATACATGACATACAGATCTATTGTCCCATGACACACTTAATCTTAAGGATATAGATTAAATTGTGATTTACCTTTACAGGTGAATAGAACCAAGAATGCCATTTCATAAGTGTGTCTCATGTAAACTGAGCATGTACACAACCCTAATTTGATTGAGCTATTTACAAATAAAAGCAGATAAATTGGTTCTTAGCCACTTGTGATCGAACAAATGATACATAAAGTAAGTTTTTTAAAGAAAATAAAATAAAAAAAGATGCTAGCTCTTTATAGGCACAGTTGTTTTTCAACCACTATACATTTCCATAAAAGTTAAAAAAATGCACAAAACATTTATCATAATAAACTATCTCTTTTAAAATCTTAAATTGGCATAAGTTAAATAAGCCAAAAAGCAAATAAACATTAAATGAATTGAAACTAAGCTTTTGTAGCGAAGAATTGGAAGAAGAAGTCAATGGTATTAGATGGATTGAAATTTACTTTGCAAATGAAGAATGTGAAAGGAGAGAGAGAGAGGGCTCAGGGGGGGGGGGGGGGAGAGAAGAGATGAAAATGGAAAATGAAAGATCAAGTATTCATAATACAATTTTTTCTTCTGATTATAAAACAAAACAAACAAAAAAATAATACGCAATAGTGAAGGCTCTAACAATATACAAGTTTTAAAAAAAGATGAAAACAGAGTTTTGATTTTTGTTCTACTGATGCAACAGGCCAGGTGAATAAAAATAGGTGCCACAACCCCATTTCCTCAGAGGCACCAAAATGAGTGGCATACCTTGATCCAAAAAGAACTGCTGGAAAAACAGGGACAACATGCTTAACAGGGTAAAACACCTTAGCTTGAATCTTGGGTTATTTGATTTCTAGTAAAATAGAGCGTGCGTGGCAAGTAGAAAGCCCATCGGCTGTGTGTATGAAGAGAGAGAGAGAGAGGGGGTAAAGCCTCATGAATAAGTCTCTTCATCTCTTCTACAACTCCCACATCCAGGGCAGTCCAGACGCCTCAGTCTCAGCTTCACCGGCCACTCGTAAATGAACTTATGTCTCTTGATCCAATCTTACCTGAAATAAAACTCTATTAAGCTTTTACGATATCACAAAATCATCATCAATGACTACAAAAAATAAGATGTAAAAGACATTATTGAGACAAATTCTGTGGGTAAACCCAGCATGAATTATTTTGTCATACTGAAAACAAGAAGATAAAAGATGAATATATATCATATTCTAAAAAAAAAACATAGAAAAGAATCTACATTTAAATCAATTGCCACTATCTGAATATATTCACATCTAACAAAGATCTGGTAACAAGAAAAGATCAAATTCCCTTGTTTTCCCTTCGTGAAAAAAAAGTTTACCCTCATAAACACATAATGAATGGCATAACAGTCGCATCACATGAAAGTCTGTGGGTAACCGGGCATGAATTATTCTGTCATTCTGAAAACAAGAGCATAAACAATGAATAGATTTATTCTTTTTAAAAAAATCCAAGGAAAGAATCTATAGTTAAATCAATTACCACTATTTAAATACATTTACAGCTTACAAAGATCAGACACCTTGAAGAGATCAAATTCTCTTGCTTTCCATTTCTGAAAAAAAAAAGGTTTACCTTAATAACATCACAATGAATGGACTGACAGTCTTGTCATATAAAACTGTTCAATTGAAAATATGATAAAGAATGAATAACTTTTTGTTTTATTCATGGAAAAGAACAGATATCATAAAATATCTTCAACCAGGCATTATAAGAAGCTGTGGAATGACCAGAAAAATTTAGTGAACTTCTATTATGGTCTGTTTAGTGTATGACATCATTTGGTGCTATCTGATTTATGATGTGTAGACATCCACCAATACTCAACCACATTAAAACGAGCCCCATACACTCACACATGTAATTCAACACTGTTGGGGAACACATACTCAAATCCATCTGGTAGACATGTAATCCAAAATGTAAAAAGTTATACCTGATTTTGACTACAAAATGAGATGCATTTTACAAGACTTGCATTTAAAGGGTAGAAAATAATTACTACCAACTGGTTTTGATTGTAGTTATGAAACACTCAGTATTGTACTGTGATATGCTTGTAAAAATGCATGAGTATCAAGAAAAGTAATTAAAAAAAGAAACAAAAATACTGTTTCGCATTCACAAGATATATGTTTAAAAAAAGTATTTTACTACCTTTTTAAAGCATAAACATCCACAATATGTGCTTTAATGTAAACCCAGAGAGTTGGTGATTTGGAGGAAAATTTATATTCTAACCCCCCAAATAAGTGACATTTCACTGTTGAACATTATTGGAAAAGTTGAAAAACTCTGCTCATCTCATTGTTTTTTGTTTGTTTGTTGTTGTTTAAGATTTTTAAAGTTTTGAGCAGATCAAGGCTGATTTGTCACTGCTTTAGATAATTTTATTTTAAGTTGAATAGACAAGATTCCCCTTTTCAAGTAATTTCTTTTCCATTATTTGAAAAAAAGGGAGAAAAGGATTCACAGAGACTGAATGGGGTAGCAGTTTATTCACCCGTTTACAATGGTGAAAACATTCACTCTTTATACTGAGTGACAAATTCACTTGGATACATTAAGAGAGTGGCAATTTAAAGTTATCATTAGAGAACCCTTGAAATACATAATGTGTAAATTATTTTACCATAAATAGCCCTAAAAATTCATCATGTGGATGGAAATATTTTCCCATCACCAACAAACAGAAAATCAGTATTTTACCATCTTAGGGAATGTTGCTCAAAAGTTGCAATTGATCGCAAGTTGCAGTTGATCGGAACGCGCCAATCAAAATCATCATTTCATGCCCATCTTGTTAAATGCGCACGCTGTGCGCGAATAAAAATGCACGTTACAATTTGCAAAGTTGCAGTTGATTTGCAGTGGATTTTGAACAAACCCCCTTAGTTAGATAACCAATAATGCGGAAGAGAGTATTTAACTATCTTATTTATATCATGTATGAATCCAAAATGTGAAAATGATACTTCATCATCAAATCATTGATACATATAGTGAAAACTTGTATTTACTTTCTTATTTAGACAACCCACAATGTGGAAAAGAATATTTTACTAAATTAGTTCGATAACCCATTATGCAGAAAAGAATATTTTACTATCTTAGTTAAATCATGAGATTAACTTCTTAGATTATGACCCTAGTAGAAATCACAATGTAAAAACAGTATATTAACATCTTACTAAAATGACCCATGAAATGGAAAACAGTAATTTACCATCTTAGTTAGATAACTATGATTTTAAATTAGTATTTTACCATCTAAGTTAGATAACACAGAATAGTACGAGTAACAAGGAAACAGGAAACTAAACACTATTTCGGACTTGCCGCTAATAAGCAAGCTAGTTTATCAGCCACGCAAGACAGCTGATTGCATGCGTAGATGGGGCCTGTGACATCAAAACGGGTGAATCGTTGGCCGATTGACGGCGGTGCAGACGTAGCGACCGGCTTTCACCAGGCCAAAATTCCCAGTACTCTGCGGATTCCACTACGGTTGCTAAGGAGATCGCTGATGTGTAAACAACTCTCAGTTGCCTAGCTTGCGTATATTGTATATCCCCGCATTTCAATTTATAAGGAACTCTATGGAGAACCAGTACCTGGCTCTGGCTGGCGCTATTTACTAACGACCGACGATGTTGCTGTGTCATCACAACTATTGCTAGGAAACATGAAACTCACATCTTGAATGATTGAATTTGACTGACAACTATCGTTCCTGAGAAAGATATATCAATTTATCATGCATGACAAATGATTACCTTTCAATTAGAAAGGGAAAAACTGTCCTCATTAATGAATTATTGAGAATAAAAAAATGAAACCCATGGCTTGTATCAAAATGGGAAAATAACTCCAAGATATTAAGTTGGTGCTTCATATCAGAAGTGAAAAAATGATTTTGAACAACAATAGAAATTTAAAAAATGTTACAAGCCTTAATTTGCTGTTTAACTAAAGAGAAGGAAAAGAGAAAATGCAATACTTTTTATACCAAGCAGGTACAATTCAAGTAAGATTAAGGAACTTTTATCCACTATTTCAAGCTCTATGTGCAGTAAGACAAAAAAAAAAGCTTTTAATGCATTACTTACATGCAATATGACAATTACCATGGCAACATGAATACAAAGCTTGAAATCAAACTATGTGTGGGCGTCTATCTGGAGGAGGGGCATCGAGGGTAGTGAAAACCATGGTATCCATGACTACTGGTAGACGACAATCACTTTAACCATAAATCCTACCTCAACCACAAACTGGTCCTTACAAGAAAAGGAAATGGAAAAAACCTTGGGTTTAGAAATTGTAAAGTACATAACAATGTGAAGGTGAAGGAGAAATCCAGCTCAATCCCATCTGACAATACTATCTATTCTCATCTCTATTCAATTCTGATGGTAGACAGTATAAGTAATAAGTTCAGTGTGCATAAAACAACAGAAAAAAATGAGAAAAGAAAAACAAAACAGGTAGGATTTGATAGCAAAGGAGAAAGAAGAGGAAAATATACACAGAAAGAGCAATGAAAAGGGAAAATTGTGAAACAAAAACAAAAATCATGTTACTACATTTCTTATTCATGCGTTAATCAGAAAAAGTGATATGAACATGCCAAACAGAGGGAGAGAGAGAAAAAAAAAGAGAAGAGAAAAGATAAGATGAGACTAAAAGAAGAGTCTGTGGTGAAGCGAAAATAGAAGAGAGAAGAAGACAAAATGTAGACCTTCACAGAAAGGGGCAAGATAAGTACATTTTTAAAAAACATTTTTGATACATAGAAATGCAATAGACATAACAATGTCACCCTAGAGTTGCAATGTCATATTGCTCCAATGAAAGGTGTCCTTACATGCATTTGAGCAAAAAGGCATACAACAGAAGTATCCAGCTCATTACATAAAAATCATGTGAACGAACTTTTCAGGATGGAATGCATCATTGCTCTCAGAAAGTAATAAAGTCAAGTCTATGAAAGAGTGAGGGAGAGAAAGAAAGATGGAGAGAGAGATGGATGATGAAGACTGGGAACCAACCAAGTGGAAGACTTGGTTATGTTAATTCATTTTTGGTCCAATGCTCACATTCATAAGAACCTGACAACTTTTCACGGTGCTGGTGTTCTTCGTAGGAAACCAAGATAACTTACATGTAAGCAGACCATGTTATTCAAGGACACACAAAGGTTGCTAGGACTTTGTCGTCCCCTCACTCAAACAATGATGAAGCAGTGCAAGATTAACAGGGGGTAATGCTTGGAGAATGGAAGAGCATGATGCTCTGGTTTCCATGGCAACTTCTATGTGCTTGAAAATGTGGGGGAAGATGTGATTGTGGAGCAGCTGTGATGAAGGCAAGCAATTTGTATGGCTCGAGGATATCGTCTTTTAATCATCAAATTATGTTATTATTAAACAGAATCAATATCAACTTAAATAACATAATCAATTGTCAATTTAGATATTTTGTATAAACTAAAGTCTATAGAGGTGATGATTGACATCTTGCTAACATATAATAATGTGAATAGGTATACAACAACATCAAGTACATCTGAGAGGTAATGAAAAAAGGCATCACCTGTGGGGCAAAATGGTTTTATATCTGAACTAATTGTTAAATCCAAGGAGCATGTTAATATCCCCAGTAAAGTCAAATCAAAGTAGAAGATTGCTTGATGAGGCATTCATTGAAAGAGGTTTTATTTTTTATTTTTCACACTTGTCATAGCTTTCTCAAGGTTTGAAATTCATCTATAGTAAATTATTCATTTATCAAATATATAATTTTGATGAACATTAATTAATCAATTACTGGGCCTTATTCTTTTCGTAAACATGATTTTCTGAGTGAAAGTAAAAGCCCCAAATACCAATGAATGAAGATAAAGTATAATGGTAAGATGAAATACAAAAAACATGGCAAGCATTAAAGTTATCTTTATCATTTTGTCATAAACAGCAAAACAACAATCATTATACGCAATGATACAATATAAAGAGGGAAAAATAAATGAATCCAAATGGGCTTAAGCATTTGATTTCTTATGCTTCTTAGCTCCATGAGAGACAAAAACAACTTAGTTTTGTGAAACTCAAGAGGGTCATTGTGAAATAAATGGTCTTTTGATTATTTTTTTGCTCCTTCCTGCCTAATTGATGAAAGAAGTCCTGATTCACACAGGGAACACAAAATGCAAGAGAAAAACAACACTTGAGATGTTGCCAATGCCGTTAGAATGAACAAACAATAACTAATTAGTAGGGAAAATCAATCTTCTTTATTATAATTTAAAATTCTAAACCGACTTGAGTAAACGAACAGAGAAATAGAATTTTTAATGAAGATTTTAAGCCATCAGAAGACATCCCTTTACAAACAAACATCTTGACGGTGGTCTATGACGTCAATGGCGAGACTGCCATCGTCACGACAACAAGCCAGGCCCCTCCATCTTGAGTTGATCCTATGCTAGAAAGCATCCCAGGTTTGTGGGTTGATAAAGACTTCTACTACGCAATAACCCTAGTGGGTATGAGACATTAGATATTGACTTGCAGCTTATGACGTACAATCCAATTGTATCCTTTGACAGACAGTGTCCGATTACAAAACCACTTTAATTGGCAATATGTCTCTTAGCTGCTGCTCTTGTAACCCCATAGCAAAGAACCTTTTCTCTATTGCATAAGAATCAATTTGATGTTGCAATATATAATCACATGGCTTATATAGACATTTTCACTAATCAATTTGGCTTTGAGACAGAATCTAGATTCAAGTTGTACAGAAAAATATAAAGATATACAAAAGAAACCTCATCAAACATGATTTAGTGATTCAGTCATTAAGAAAAGAAATGTTATATTTAAAATAGGTAAAGGCCACATAGTCCCTCTCAAAGAAGATAATGCAGGAAATAAATTTTGTGAAAGAATTCCAATGATAGCAATACTATCATACATAAAACAGATGTGAAATTTGATTAAATCCAAAATTTTATAATTAACATTGCATGCCAATAAGTCAAAGGACCAAATCTGTCATATAAATGTATAAATACAAAGTTAAAACATAAAAAAGGATAATATCTTCAAGCATGATTACAGATTCATATAGTTGATATGATATTACATTAAATTATTTGCACAGATTTTGTATGCATCTTCAAACCATCTTCAAACTATTCGATGGTGAGTGTGGTTGACGAAGCATCAAAACGACTGCATTGACTAGAAAATTGACAAAAGACTTTACATTTATTAAAGTCACCTACATTAGGACAAACACTACGAAATAATTATTCTAAGATATTATAACACAGAAAAATTACATTTTGATGTATTTATTTAAAATCTCAAAATAGAATCCAGAAAATGGTTTATTATATAAGTTGAAACTTATATTTTGTGCAATACACTGATAGATGAAAATGCTTAGAATGATTAATGCCTATAATAGCATAATAGTAATGTTTACATTTTTAAATGCCTTGTTAAGTCAATAGAGAAAGATATATATTGCATTTTCATGGATTGATATTGCACAAGAAAGAAACCACCCTTTCAGAAAAAGATATTGATTAATATTAACTATGTATATGGCTGGCAAAGACATAGAACTATGATGTTTGCACAGGAAGTTTGCCTGTCAGACATTTATTGACATTCATGCATAATAATTATGGAAGCCTTGGATAAAAATAGACCAGGGAGAAATTAAAACACAAGCAACCAAGCATAATAGTATGTAGGATGCCCCGCCAGAGTGCACGCAATCAAATAGTGGCGTCATGCGCTCGCCTTCACATAGACCCACAACCAAACAACATGAGGCTCTTTGGTAATATTCAGCTTGTCTGCATTACATTAAACTCTGGCTGAACCACCCTGCTCAGTGAGAGGGAGATAGAGAGAGAGAGACAGAGACAGAGAGTAAAGGGCTGCCAGTGAATGGTACACACACACACACACACAGGGTAGAAAGCATCCACAATGACGATGCACATTTCCACACACCCCTTCATTGGGGTTCACAGCAGTATGCTCTGTGTGTGTACTCTAAAGTAAAATGAGAGAGATAGAGAAAGAGAGGATTTGGTAGTAAACACAGCATTTGGCATTTGCAAGGGAAAGTAGGTGGGGGCATTCAGGGCGTGTTTGTGCGTAGGTGGATGCGCATTAGAGAAAAATGTGTAGGAGACGCAGTATGAGAGCGTGATGCGGTGAAAAGAAAATTAAAATGCTGTTGTTTTTGTGTTGGCGGATTGAGTGAAAAGATAAAATCTGCAGGCAGGCAGGCAGGCAGGGGGTGGGTTGATTGAAAATATTTCCTGCTTGTAGCATGTGCAATTAAAGTGATGCCATCCATTTTTCATTTTAAAAATGCATCTGGAGCTAAGACAAGGGGCAAAGAAAGAGCTATGATAGAAGGCAAGCAAGAACTACTTAAGAAAATGCTGCCTCATATCTTGCTTCCGAATTGAGAAGGTATGAAACAGAGTTGGACCTTTAAAGGTTAAAATCAGTCTAAAATACATTTAGAGGCAACCGTCATACAATCTCCAATACAAATAAAGAAAAGAATATCAAAGTTGATAGTCAATCAAAGGGTACTTTAAATTTCACCTTCTGACATTAGCTGTACATGCACATAAGTCTCCTTTCTATCTAAAAAAATGTTATTCAGTTAACTTGTTAGTTGACCTATTACTTGTGGATGCTAGAGTTCAATATTCTTACATCTACACGCCCAAAAGGTTCTCCATTAAATATATAATAGATATCCAACAATTAAAAATCATTGCAATGAAATGGTACATGCATTTGATATGAATGCGTGACATTCCGTTGGTATGAAATCAAAATGGCACGTTCCAGATTTCTATACAAGCTAACAAGTCGATCTTAAATATCAGGGTTATTCATGACGTGATCTTTTGGAGACATTAGCGCATGCTGATGCAGAGTATGCATAATGACGTCAATTTCGATGCCCTATTTCGATCTAATCCCGCAATCAAATCTGCCATTTACACGTATCAATGGAGGGCTGGCCTCACATCATAAAGTGTTGATCGAATGCCAACATTGATCAAATCAAGGTAAAATGATAATCAATTGCCTGTCAATCCATTAAACCAAGGTAATTAATTCTGATCGTTTCATAGCTAAATGTTATATATATATATTTCTAGATATTGAATTTGAACACATTTCACTTTAAAGAAAACTTAATGCTTCATTATATTTCTATTGGAGATGGGACTGGCTGATGCGATAATGGGATCATAACTTGCATATTCAATACCTGACACAAGTAATGTTCAAGAATATTTCTGACTCTATAACTATGCTTTTACTTATTTTACATAACTAAATACAATAAAGATTATTTTCAGTCTGTTAAATAGAATTAGTAAATTTGGAATCACATTGAATTGAAAATGTCTATAGTTTTAATAAGAGGATACTCAGCAATGCCATACATAAGGGTATTGTGATACCAAATATAAGAGAAGTTGGCTTCCTCTTAATACTGAATTAAAATAAAGGATAACACAAAAACCAGTTAAAAATCCATGGAAATGCAAAGAGAAAGTGAATCAAAGGATGTACGAGTCAGGAATATTATTAAAATGCAATATACATCATAAAAGGATTACAAACGTGTAAAAGTGGAAGAGAAATAAACACAATGAAATATGTTGGTAGATCACATGAGAAAATCATCTAAAAGGAAATGCAGGACAAGAAAAAGAAAAGAGATGTGGTGATAAATTGAAAGAAAACAAGGAAGAGCAATAATAATAGATAAAGAGAAAATATAGAGGAGAGATAGAAAAGGGGGAGGGAGGAGACGAAGAGACAGAGAAAAAAAATCAAACAGTCCCAAACAATCCATTCCTAATCTATTATATATTACTGCAAAGTTTTACTCAAACTTCCATGAAACAGCAATGGATGTCACCAAATAGAACCACTTGTAAAAGTGCAAAGACTTTCTTATCTACAATGGTAAGAACATTCAGAGAAAAAATACCCCCTACTCCAGAGATGAATGCATCTAAAATGTCATGTTCATATCAATTATCTTCAGCATTGCATTATTGAAAAATTAATGCAAATATAGAATGGGTGGCTCTTTTTGGGGCCTTGGAAACTAGAAGGGAGCAAGTCTAGTCTGTGAGGAACCAAGGTTCTTCCTAGCGTCACAAAATATTGCCATGGTCATCTAACTGATTGAATTTTGATGAGTATAGTACAAAGAGAAAAGCCATTCATTCATTCATATTCTGCTGAAACAAATTGAATTATTCATCCTTCATGGAAGTATGATTTGGCTTCATAGTAGAAACTATTATAGGATGACCTACATATCAATTAGCATTCAAGGGCAATTAATATATATGATTGATTGGATGTAAGCTATCAAGGGTTTTTCACTCGGGGCCACGTTTCTCCCTCACCATTTTCATCTCTTTGTATACCTCTTGCTGAATTTCATTTTTCATGTATATCTATAAATATTGATTGGCTTATTTACATTATTTATTTCATACATCAATAACCCACCCCCTTAAAATCTCTAAAAAGGGAAAATGCTGCAATAAACCTACAATCATCGTTACAAAAAGGAATTTGGAGAGCGGCATGAAAATTTCAATTAATTAGATAAGATTTTATTACACTCAGAGGTATGATTTTCTTCAAAGACACAAATGATTTTGTCAAATACACAAATGATTTTGTCAAATAATATGAAAACTTTGATACTGACCGATAAACAAGAAAAGTGCTTCAGAATTCAGAATCTCGTAACTGAGTCTTCCATGATATAACTAGATGAATCCTCGACCGTGCACGGTCGAAATTTATGCCTCCGCCATCACGCAATCAGAAAGATATATACGGCTTGTTCCATGCCATCAGAAATCAAAAACATTTTACAAATGTTGGGCACTGCCACCTTTGACCCCACAAACCCAAAATCTCATAAGTTCTTCCTCACATGCTTATACCTAATTGAGCTACACACTGTAAGTTTGAAAGAAATTGGTTCAATTTATCTGTTATAAGTGAGCTATATCGGCTGACTTTGTNTTAGATAAGATTTTATTACACTCAGAGGTATGATTTTCTTCAAAGACACAAATGATTTTGTCAAATACACAAATGATTTTGTCAAATAATATGAAAACTTTGATACAGACCGATAATCAAGAAAAGTGCTTCAGAATTTAGAATCTCGTAACGGAGTCTTCCATAATATAAAAGATTAAGAAATGGTGCTTTCACTTTGTAGCGACTTCAGTGCAAACATGTAACGTTTTGGGTAAATCATGCAGAGATGTGATACACTCTCTGCCATATTTTGTATAATGAATGATGAAGACAGCTGATAGTGAATGAAAATAGAGGGAGTAATACATGAAATGAATGAGTGAGAGAGAGAGAGAGAGAGAGAGAGAGAAAGAGAGAGGAGAGAGATAGAAATTCAGAGGGAAGAAACAGAAGAGAATGACCAAGACACACAGAATAATGGGATGTAAAAGTTGTGAAATGGATTGCTGAGTGGTGGAAAGACAACAACATGTTAATGATTTAAAAAGTTGTCTTGGAGTATTCCAAAACTCAGATGAAAACAGACTTGCAAAGGGTTAGATAGAGTGGTAAACACCGGAGAGAAGTAACTCATTAACTAAATGATGATGAGTGAAAGGCAATTAGAGATCTATACAGTCTTCCAGACTCCATTTTGGAGTATCCCTGTAGACAGTAGGGAAGATGTAGGTCGTTCATCATATGAGGTCATCTTGGCTTCTTCAATTGTTTATCTCTTGATACTATTTATAGCGTCAGAGTGGTCTATTCATAACTCCCGAGGTAATCAAATGCATATTTTCTCATATCTCACTCAAATATGCCTGTTTGGGATTTTTTTTTAAGAGTCTGTCATATCGGCATCATAATCATGAGCTATTTTCACCACACCCAACATCAATAAATCCATAACCGTAAATAAGATAACAATCAATTTCTTTTCAATTTTCCCAATAGTCAGCATTATCAGATTGTGAATTCACAACAGGGACACCCAGGAGACTCTTTATTTCAACTACTATGAACCACAAGATATTAATACTATCTTCAAAGGATATAGTAAAACAAAACAAGGATACTTCCAGAGGGAATCTTTTAGCAAAAACTGGTTTGGGTTGAGAGTCCTCCGGACACAAGAGAATTGTGAGAATTAAGCCTAGAACACCACAAACTGCGTATTCTCAATTGTCAATATTGGCTGCAGTCAATGACAAAACTAGAACAAGAAGTAGGGCACAGAATTAAAGGGTTCAAGACACAGTTTTCATTTGTGAATGATCTGATTGTGGTCAGTCGTAATATTACCAACGTTGTTTCATCTTTTGAGGCTACTCACCACGCGGGCGGACGCTTTGTGGTATGCTGTTATTTAAGATTGGCAGGGATGTTACATGCAATAACGACAAATACGTTGAATAGAGGGAGTAGGAACAGATAAATACTAGTAGAAAGATGGAAAAGAGAAAGAGAGTAAGTGCCCCCCACAATATACTTATTATGTACATACCAGTACTATGTCATGATTAAGATGTTATATTGCATCTGTGTTTATATGCTTTTTATGCTAACTTCACATCATTCATCTTGTAAATATCTATGTTAAATGCTAATGTAAACTAATGTTTTTATGCTAGCCTCATTATATTTCATCATGTAAATTTATATGTTGTATTGTATCATGTTTTTTTATCTCATACCCCGAAAATCAATGAAATTGACTCAACTCAACTAACTGAGAAAAAAAGATGATGATCCAATAAGTGCAGAAGGGATTTTAGATAATATGAGTTAGAAAGAAAGAATCTGAGTAATAACCATAAAGAAAGGAAAGGGGGCGGGTGTAGACCATGAAAATGTGTGCATGGTTGGTGATCTAGGATTACCAATCAGAGAATTGTGTCAAGTTATTGCAGGTCTTCACTCACAGAGAAAGCATTTATTATAGACTTGGTCAGTGATGTAATTTTATCTCATTCAATTAATATAAAGAACGCCCACTACCATGTTGAATATTTGTCGATTACATTCAGGCGTATTATAATTCAATCAAATTCAATCCAGTTGGTATTGATTGAATGAACGTTTTTGGGGCTGTTTCGTTTTCAAAATATATTCTTTAAGTAATAAAAGTACTGTATGTCCATATAGCAAAAAAATCAGACACATAAATATAATTTCAATATCAATACTATTACAATAATTATTATAATTATATACATATCCTTGATATATTTGAGGGTTATTCTATAAACATTATTTTACTTCATTGTACAACATCCACAAAAACACAAAAACATAAACACTAGTAGTTCTTATCGAAGAATACATGAAGGCACACATACAAGAAAAAAATAGAACTAATTTCAATATACAATTTCTCTGGAATTCTTCAATGTGGAGCAAACAACTGATACTCCATCTTGTTATGACACATGATGCGAGCTTAAGATGGTTATTAATAGTATACCAAGTTCATGTACTAAACAGTTGTAAACAGGATGTTTTTGACAATGATGAGTGCTGGAAAAACAAAAAGCTTGTTAATATGTATTCCCATCTTAACAAGGAAAAAGACTTTCATCTCTACAACGATAAGAAAATACAGAAAAATGTGTAATATGTGCATAAAGTTGTAAGCTTATATTCCCCTCCCTAAGTATAAATATTTCGGCCATTTCGGCCAGGAGGGTATTTAAAATTTATGCATGACAAACATTGAACATATTTTGATAAATCAAAAGATGTAATCAATTATATTTCTGGTAGAAACTCGAGATGAAATGAATCTATTGACAACAGGATTTAATTCAGGCATTAACAAGTATACAAACAAAGTAACATAACAAATGAACAATGTATATTTCAAAATCAAAAGTATAATATATTGAAAAATGTTCATAATAGCGACACTAACAGTCAAAATAAAGGTAATAAGAGAAGCTCAAGTTATTTCATCAAGAACATTTTTTGATGAGATTCATATTGGTGAGGAGCCACCTTTGATAATGGAGAAGCAAGTCTTCTACTTCTCTTGCTTTCAATTTATGACAAGCAACTCTGTGGTCTACATTACTTGTAAAATGCACCAGCGATATCAATATTTGGTACACTTCTAACCAACAAAACATGTCAGCTATTAAGTATGTCGCTCGCAGTCGGGTTCAACTGATTGAACATGACATTATATTTGACCTTCATTCTACGTGAGAGTAATGATTTTAATGGATAATTAGGAAAGTCTGATAAAGGAACATGCAAATAATTAATGAGAGTGAAGAGATGAGAGAAAACCAAGGGAGTGAGAACGTGAGAGATACAAAGAAAAGAAAGTAATTCATACAAATACATAGAAATTCAACGGAAGAGATGGTGCTTATCAAATAAGTGTACCATTCATGGGATTCTAAAATACCATATTTTCAGGAAAATAAAAAGTCAAATGAAAATTAATAAATAAATTTATATTAGCATAAATTGCATCACAGGTATATTTTTGGACTATTTTTGAATAACTTCAACATCCTATCTGAAATAATTTGTTTTAGTCGTAGGTTAATCATTACTGCTATCCTTTGTCCATGATTATAAGAGAGTACATAGAGAGAGAGAAAAACAGTGATAGAAAGAGGGGCTATAAACTTGAAATAAGCCTTTTCTGTCACAAAGAAATAGGCTCCTCCTCTTCTTATAAGGATGTGATGAAGGACAAGAGATGGAAGACAGAGTCGAGGCCGTACTATGGAGTGGAGATGTCTTAGAAAGGGGTCACTTGACCATAGGGTCATGAGGGGGGAGACGGTCCAGCAGAGGATTATGGTAGTATGTGGATAGAGTTGGTAAAAGAGAGAGCAAAAAGAAAGAGAGAAAAAGAAAGATAGAGTGACAGAGAGAGAGAGAGAGAGAGAGCAAAAGAGAAAGAGAGGATTGAAGAGAGAAAGAAAGGGGAAGCAGGAGGTGGGAGAAAGTGATATGAAATAAGATAGATTTGGCAGAAGGATGTCACTTGACTAAGGGGTCACAAGAAGTCCAGCTTAGCATAATGGTAGTAGGATGATAGATGGAGACAGTGATAGAGAGGAGACAAAGAAGAAGGTATACAGAGAGAGGGAGAGAGAGAGAAAGAGAGAGAAAGGGTATTTGCACTTGAAATTCTGTCACAAAGAAATAGGCTCCTCTTCTGATAAGGATGCGTTGAAGGAAAAGAGATGGAAGACAGAGTCGAGGCTGTACTATGGAGTGGAGATGTGTCAGAAGGAGGTCACGTGACCATAGGGTCATGAGGGGGAGACGGTCCAGGCAAAGATTATGGTAGTATGTGGATAGAGACGGTGAGAGAAAAAAAAAGAGAGGAAGAGAAAGATAGAGACGGAGAGAGAAAGAAGGAAAAAAATTGGGGGGGGGTGAGGTGGGAGAAAGCAAATTGGAAGAAGAGAGATTAGAGACAAAATTACGACTATACTATTGAGGGGAGGTGTGTAATAAGGAGGTCACATGACCAAGGGGTCACAAGGAGGAAGATGGTCCAGGTGATGATAATGGTAGAAGAATGATAGATGAAGACAGAGAGAGACAGTGAGAAAGAGAGAGTGTGGAAGAAATAAAAACAGGGTATGGTAGGGGATAGCGTGAGAGAGTAGGGTGAAAAAAAAGAGAAGTGAAAGGCATATTATCATCTTTTTCACAAAGAGACGGAAGAACAGGGTACATCTGCATGAAGACAAAGAAGTCCCTACATTGCAACAAATCAACTGGTATCCTATTGAAATGCATTTTTATTCTGTCAAGGATGTGTATTGTTCACTGAAAATGAATGACATGTATTTGAGACAGCAGTCTCCTAATTCAGCTACGGCAACTTTGTGAGAACCGGTGGAATGATGAGATGACAATAATGACAGTATTAATAGGGATATTCATAGGCAAAAAGGGGGAGAGATAAATAAGGAGAGTTAAAACCAGACAAATAAGGTGAGTGAGAAAGAAAGAAAGTGAGAAAGTCAGGAGATAAAGAAGAACAATAGAGAAAATAAAGATACATGCAAAAAGAAAGAGACAGTGGTATTGAGAAAGGAGACATAACGAGGAAGGGGTGACAGTGATGACGTGTCATTGAGTATGTGTTAGATGCAATCATGCATCCTCCAAGACATTCATAATGGATGAAGTAGGATGCCTCATAAGGAAAGAATTCACAGATGTGGGCTGACCACTAGGAAAGGGAAGGATAAAAAGCCTTCTCAGGCTTCTAATGAGATTGAAATGGTCAGAATTTATGGCATGTCTTCCCATCAATCACGAAGTGAGATAATGAGACATTTTAACATCCACTCAAGCTCATCACAATCATAGAGCACAAATAAATCAATGTAATGAGTGCATACTTGGTGAAATGACAATTCATTTTTTGGTCAAAGATTGTAGACATACAAAGCATGAAATCAAATTCAAAATATAAACTTGTTTGTTTCAATATAGGCCAACAACAATACAAAAGAAAGGTGAAGATTATTTTTCTTTTGATGCTCTTAATTACTGTAATTCAATTAAAAGTTGTTTTATTGATATTCATATTGTGGAAACATATGGTCAATTGATGTAAGTTACGAGGTTAGCCAAATATACAATGTAATGGTAAAGTCAAGATAGAAAAAACACAATTGGACTATGAAACCAATTTGAGTATCAGTCAAGTAAGGAGGATACAAGTAATAACAGCAGAAATTTGAGATCAATGGATCAGTTATACGGTAAATCTCAGAAATAAGTTTGATGTGGTAGGACAGATTTGAGCAAATACATAAATACGGTCGATGTGATCTGAATGAGATATGAACCTCTTGGCCAAAAATTCATGAATGATGCAAAACATACCAAGAGGGCTCAGCTACATGGTACACAAGGAGAGTGGACGTAATAGAAAAGGATGTTAATAAGAGGAAGAGAGAAGGGTAGATGGATACAGTCTAAAGGGGTGTTGTTCAGAAGTTGCAATTAATCACAAGTTGCAGTTGATCGGAATAGGCCAATCAAAAGCACTGTTTTATGCGCGTCTGGTTAAATGCGAGATTCATGCGCGAATGGAAATGAAAGTTACAAGTTGCAAAGTTGCAATTGATTTGCAGTTGATTTTGAGCAATACCCCATAAGAAAGACTGAGAGGGAGAGAGGGATACAGAGAGAGAAAGAGAGAAAGAGAGATAGAGCAGATGGCTGTTGTGTATTGGAGAAGGATGAATGAGTGTGTAAAATTACATACACTATAAGACAGAGAAAAGAACACTATAAGACAGAGAAAAGAAAATTATCAGAAGTGAAAAAAGTCAAATAAAAGAAGGCTCCATGACTAAAAAAAAGAAGCACATTTCACAACCCTGGAAGGAATAAGCATCTCTGGGCAGAACCTAAAAGACCTCCCAGTCGATATGAATAACTTAATAAATACCAGGAATATTCGAACAGTGTTGGATGATGGCACTGTCGAAGGCAAAGAAAGTTCAAATTGTCAGATTGTTAAATGGAGAGAAGAAGAAGATGGAGGCTGGAGGCGATTCGAGAAAGTAGGTTATTCAATCAAGAGGTCGTGACAGACCATCATTGTGAATGGGCAGTGTGTATCAGATGTGTGAGCATCTGAGACAAATTGAGAGAGAAAAGGATGGGAGATGAAGACACAGATGGCAGGAAATAGAATGAGTGATGGATACAAAATACATGTACCATGAGATGGAGAGAAACTACATGCCATTGGAGAAATGGATGGAGAGAGAGAGAGAGAGAGAAGGATGGGGAGATAGAGAGAGGGACAGTGAGATAAAGAGAGAGAGAGAAAAAAGAAGGGGGGGGGGGAGAACAAAGAGCAAATTTAAAATTAGATAGAACTGGACATCGAGAGATAGTAAAGTAATGAGAGGACAGATGAGATGGAGTTACAGAGATAGAGGGGAGAGACAGGGGAAGAAGTGGAATAAAAATAGATTTATGCGAGTATTAAAGCCCCTGTATAGTTTTGGTAAAGCTTACAGAAGTGTGATTTCGGGGGATATTTACCATNAGCAAATTTAAAATTAGATAGAACTGGACATCGAGAGATAGTAAAGTAATGAGAGGACAGATGAGATGGAGTTACAGAGATAGAGGGGAGAGACAAGGGAAGAAGTGGAGTAAAAATAGATTTATGCGAGTAAAGGCACAATTTGAATGAAGAAAGATCTCTAGTAAGCACTCAAAAGTGCAAACACTATACTCCCTTCAGCTGAGCTGCAGAATGGAAGAAATAGAAAACCGAAGTGCAAACAAAGATCATATCCTTCGATTCAAAGGCAGTCACAGCAAAAGTCAATGCATGGATCCTACCAAGCTCAAAGAGAAGTAGGTCGCTTAATCATGGGGTCATGGAGACTGGGTTCGGAATCATCTCTTCTGCACTGACAGCTGAATCAACATTGTGTTTAATAATTCTATTCTATAAAGAGAAAGTTAATATTAGAAATGCCTTTTTACACTATAAATTAAAAAAAAAAATCAATTGGAATTAAATGAGAGAGACAGAGGGGAAGGGCTGTATGATATGGATGTACAGAGAAAGAGAATGCAGAGAGAGAGAGAGAGAGAGAGAGAGAGAGGTGGAAGGGTGTTGTGAAAGCAAGAAGGAAAGCGTAAAGCCATTGTTTAACATTGTTTTCAGTAAAAAATTCTCAACTGCCAGATCCTAAAGGTTAGCCTAAAAGGTTGATGGTGCATATAAACTAAACTGGGAAAATATTAGGCTTTAAAATCAACGTTTAGTGCTTGAAACAAGCGAAAATCTAAAACGTCGCCTCCATAGGCTTTGTACAGGAATTAATGCGTCATCCTGATGCTTTAATTCAATATACATAGATATCTTGATAGCGCATGAATAACTTTCTTTATTTTTGGATCCTCTGTTGATTTTTCATCTATCTGAATTTATTTAGATAGGACTGACAGCTTGGTTTGAGAATTTTTTTAAATTGCGCAACTGCAATGTGTGACAGTGCCTTTAAGCAAAAAAAAGTAAGAGAAAACTTGGTTAAAACTGACAAATTAGAGTGTAGTTGAGAGAAAGGGAGAAAGAGAAAGAGAGAGAGTTCCTTCATACACCTACAAAAAAAAAGCAGTTTACTTGATGCAAACATACAAATTACTTTTTTACCTGCAGCGCACAACTGATGGAAAGCCCACTCACTTTCACGCTGAATGGTCAAGAATTGATTACTTTTCTCCAAGCAAGCAGTTTCTAGATAAATTGTGATTACATATAGGTGTGAATTCTATCTATAATTCTCATAATCAATTTTCTCTAATTAAATACAGACCATAAAAATCTAGCTGAAAAAAAATAATGTATTTTTGTAGCACTTGTCTAAAAATAGAGATTGAAGTATTTGATTTCTACCAAACGCTTCTACAGACCACCAAGAAAAAGGATGAAATATTATAATAAACAAATAAAATTACATCCTTTTAAATTAATCACTTTTCAATAAATGATTAATATCGTTCAAAAGATATTACAGAATTAGTTTGATTATCCTTAGCAAAATAACAGAATTGATAATGACAACAAACCATTTTTACAATTAGGATGAAATAAAATACACATTAATTTGCTTGAAAAAAATTAGAATACTGATCTATTAAAGGGAAAAAACAGCAGAGAAGTTTTACAAGCAACATGGTTTCAAAGAAGTCGTACAAGAAATATGTGTTCAATGGATTATGCAACTTGAATTGAAAATTCTTTCCATAAGTATAACATTTTTGCGAGTTTACATTGGTAAAGCTTATATATTTGAGGTATTTACCAGATTAATCATTTTCTGCTTTCTTTTTCTTTTATTTGATCAGGAAAAAAACTCTGATTGAACTTTGTATATTACAATACAGATGAGGATAAATGATTACAAACAGAAAATAGAATCACTCTTCTTGGGCATATTCACTGCAGATCAATTCACTAAATTTGCATAAGCACCAAAGCTGCTAATCTTCCCAAGGATGTGTGTACCTGTCATACGGCTGTTTCCTCACTTTTTGTATAACAATTTTTAAAAGGGAAGACTATTCCCCCAAAATACATATTTTTTAACAGAAGCAGAAAATATTGGTGAGTAGAACAACAAAAACAAGTTTTAGGAAATTTGGACAACCAATAATTTGAAGAAAAAAATAGTAAATCAGTAAAAATTGTCAGACATGTTGTCAATTTGATGTCATTGGTTCACTACTAACCATTCATTCTTTTAAAATTTATAATAACATATTCATCATTTTGAGAGAAAACTGCAAAATTTGTAATTATATAAACATACTAAAAGGATCTACCTATAGATCTATAATGAAATAAAGTCTTGAGGAAATCACATTTATAGCGAAAAAGTGACGTTTTATAACATTGACATAAATAATGGTCAATTGTGCAACTATGACATAACCAGTTGTCAATTTGTCTAAATATACAGACATTCAGAACTTTTTAATTATTTGTTCAATTTTTGTTTGTGCTGTTATTTCAATCTTTCTGCTCCTGTTGAAAAAAAATTACAAATTTTGGGAAGACTGTTATTTTATACTTTTGATAGATATGGGCATGGAAAAGGGTTGCTGTGATTATTTATATACAGTACAGTCTGAAAATCTTTGAAAATAAGCTTTCAGCAAAGGAGTGAAATCAGTCTTTCAGGTGAAATAATTCTGGTAAAATGCAATAAAAGTTCAATCATGAGGGAACTTTAAATCTTTCATCATTTTATTACTTCACAGCCTCACACCTCATGGGAATTGGTTTCAATCTTACTAAGCTTGAATTATCAGAACTTTTCATAGAATTATGGGAAAATTATATTGAGGTATTCAGTTTTCATAGTATACTATGATTACGAATAATGAAGCTAAAATAAAAACTGATCACATTTGTGTATAAAGAGGACAAATATAGAACTCGTCATGCTCAGGTAATTTCATCCACTCTAATTTACAAATATAACCATATCTACATCACACATATATCCTCCTGATACGAGAACAGCAGTCATCTTATCGGTGTCCTTACCTGTCCTTTTTGTCACCTTATAACAGACGGTGATATTCACACGCGATAGATCTGATTGGAACTCCGTAACGCAAACTTAGGAGCTATTATTAGAATCTAATGTGGACACAAGGGGGTATTAATGGCATAGAGATATCACATGAGGTGAATGATGAATGAAGATATCCCTGTTGGTACATAAATGTACTAGAATGACTATGGATTAGGGGCTTAAGGCAGCCTAGAAAAGAAAGACCTGCAGAAAATATTCAATAAGCATATCATGTTGCGTTTCTATTTGGTATTATTTTGAGGCCCGAATTTTAAACTAAATTACATGACTTGAGTGTGTTCAAAATCAAACAGCTGTTACATAGAGAGATGGCTATCCTATTATCTTTTTGAATTGGCATGGAATAAAACAGAAATGTCTGACCAAGAAGGTAAATGTAATACTTTACAAAGAGAAATAATCTATATCTGATTTAACATAGAACAAAAAATTACTTACAACAAAATTAAAAATACCTTGATCATAATATAATGTTATTTCAGAAAATGGGTATTCAATTTTGTATTTAATACGTAATGCAGGCATCTGTTCAATTTTCTTTTTGCTTCTGTTCTCTGGCAGTCAATAAAATGAATCCATGAGGATGTTACAGGACCTATAAAATCTTTTGCAATTATTTTTTGTTTGTTTCAATATTAAGTTAAAATGGTGTAAATTTTGAAAAAAAAATTGTAAGACCGGGACAGGATGCATAAAACAAATAAATCCTGATGAAAGATTCCTTCATTACCTTTTTATCCCCCTAAAACGTCCTCTCTTGAAGTTTCATAGGGGTTAAATTGAAATGCAATGCAGTATGTAATAATAAGACAAAAAGCAATGCTGTATTTTATTCATCTGTTCTATTTGATAATCCTGCTGCTTTATGATAAAAGATATCACTTAAGAGATTGCGCTTGACGTCAATGGTCTAAAAATAGGTCGTCGGGAACGTCTGTAAAGTGTCGGAATAGAGCCATGAAGATGGAATGAAGCCTGATAAGCCTAATCAAAGATGCAGGAGATTTGTCAAGTGCGTTTGATGAGTGCAAATAGAGACTTGTACCCAACTCAATCTTATATTTATAGAAGATGGGAGGGAGTTAGAAAGGTGAGACAATCTGACAGTAATCCATCCTCTTCTAAAATTAGAATTTTGAGAGTAAAACTCTTAATATAAACTTAATCTTGATCTTAATAGGTATCGAATACAGAGAATAAAGAGGAATTTGTTTACCTGGAAAATAAGTTAGGATTTTGTTCTAGAAATACAAAGTTTTACAAAAAACAAGTTAAACAGAATTAAACATTTCTAAAATTAGGAAATTCAAAGTTGTGGCAAACAAACTTTTTATAGACGTTTTGCTATGATAAATAATCTTGGCAATGGAAGACATAGAAAGTAAGATATAATAAAGCCTCACGCTTGGACATTAATTAATGCTAAGGCAGCACTCGGGGCACTCACAGAAAAGCTAGGGTGTCAGTAAGTTTTTAACGAAACAAATTCATCATGAATGCTATAAAGAAAAACTATCATAAATTTATTATGAAAAAAATCCCAACTTTAGTAAGCAAAAAAAAAAAAAAATCCTCAGCTCTTTTTAACATTATTCCCAACTCTCTCTGTCTCTATCCCCTCTCATTGCCCACTCCTCTTGCACTCTCTGTCCATATGTCAAATCATTGGATAAACCACAAATTATTCACTCTTGTTACCTCTTACCAATTAGATATATGATTTACCCATAATGGAATTGATTCTGCTTGCTTTCACTTCCACCAACGGTATAATATTAAAATTATTGGAAGAGACATAGAGTGATTGTATTATGTTTCATCAAACACATCAATCAAACTAAAGCCTGTATGCAACAGGATAACAAAAATTGCAGAAATATAACAATTTGACCAAGAAATAAAATAATCCTGAAGAATTTGATACTTAAAGTATGCCGATTTCTACTATATACTTAAACTCCTGTTTAATTTCAAATTTTTACGTTCCCCTTGTTCATGGAGATAATTATGATACCAAAATGAAAATAAAATAAATGACGAATGTATGACCAATTAATGCAAAGCCCATAAATGCATATCTTCACATAAGCTGATTCCAATGCAAATACATGATACGGCATTTAATTAGTGATTTGCATTCATTTAAGGAGTTATGAATACATGTATCAGATAGGTGTAAAACCTCACGAGTTATCCTAGTTAATATCAATAAATCAATAAGAAATCTCAGGGAAAATTTCCATAATGACTAGAAAAACCATGTAGAGAAATCAAAGGAAACAAAAGTTAATATGCCATCTAAATAAGATAAAAACAGGAATAAATAAAAGAACCAACACAAATAGGACAAAGACCTGAGTGTGATTTACCTGGAAATCTAGGGAGTGCATCTCGTGTAAATATACATGTAAATTAACATGTACTTGAGACTGTCCTGTGCTTTCGAATGTCATTTGAGGTTCACTTCCTTTGGAATATACATGATAATCAATTAGATTGTATCCTAAAAATACATTGATCACTACTCTAATTGACATGATACGTGCAGACCAAAAAAATAATCATCTTACAAATAGCATAACTAGGATTGATCAGTATGATAGAGAATATCTTTTCTTGGAAAGAGAAACCACCTTACCCTCAGGTTGACCCAACATTAATTTGTCCAGTTTCACTCTCCCCTCATTAAGCATCTCATAGAAAGCATTACTAGCATGCTATCCATTCTGCGGTCAGCTGGTAATGATATCAATAGATTTACAACAAATATATGGTTTTGCTATTGAGATTTCATTTTTAAGCAATGTCCACATACAAATGTTGCTGGGATAGAAGAATTATTCATTCATACATGTATGTATTAAGAAAGACAAAACTTTCACACACCTTCAAAGTAATAAAATAAGAATTCTAAAAAACATAATATTAATTTGCAATTTAAGTTTTATCCAATGATAGTCGTATACGTCATGTAGTTTAAAGTTACAATACACGACCGACTTTGTTCTGTTGATTAGGTGTGAGAAGGGTGCACTTCAAATGCCAAATGATATTGAGTGAACATATTCAGGGCTCATTTGATAAACATGACTAACATTAATGGCAGGAAAAGAATCATTTAATGATCATACAGAGGTATCACAAGCCATCACATATGGTGCTAATGTTTAATGGCTTAATGTCAAAATAGCACATCTTGAGGGGAAAACCAGGGGACTCTTCTGTCTGGTATTCATGCAAATTCTCTTTCAGAGGTCCACAAGGAATGCAATGTCCATGAAACAGGAGCAGACAAGATAAAACATTAAGTACGAGAGAGAGACCCATCATTTAAAAACAAGTACTATGAACATGTGGCCAGCCACGGGATAATCAATAATGCAAAGCATCAAGGAGGCACTGTCAAATAACCTTTATTTCTTTCCTTTTCACTGACCAACTTTTAAATCAAATTAGGTTAGAGAACAATGTAAGAGTACTTGACATTTAAAGAATGTTCAAGTTACATTGGTGCCTCTTTATTTTCAACATGATGAACACAAATATGAAATAGTACATCAGAACTTACCTTTATCAGTGATTTAAGAATAGCAGCAATCAAATTACCAAAATCTTTTGGATCATGTAAGAAAAGAGATTGATGTCACTGATCAGCCAAACAATGGGATTCCAAAGGTGCAGAGTTCTTGCTTCTATATAAATTCAAATAGAAAATGGGAAACACAAAGTGAAGCGTGAGTTTTCTGATCATGAATAATGGTTTTAGACACTCTTCAGCATTGCATAAAAATGAAAATAATTAATAAGATATCAATTGAATGATTTTTGTGTTGGGTGGATAAATAATTAAATAATTCTTGCCTTATCCCAACCCGACAATGCCTGAGATTATTTTCTCAGCTTCTCGGTGAAGCACTGTCAATCAGTGTTTATCCATGTTGGGATAAGGCAAGAATTATTTAATTAATAAGATGAAACAAAAATGTGACAATTAAAGTTAAGGATTGAACATTCATAAACAGTGCAGAAGAAATTACTTAGCTGAAATTCACAAGAAAGATCAATCTTTGACCTGCAGGGAATAATAATCTCAAATCAAACTACAGAAATATAATAAATACAAGGACATTCATAAATTTATATCTAATTTTCTTATTGTAAAAGATGAGTCACTATGTAATGAGTGTCTTATTAGAATAAATTATTGGGGGCTGGGGTCATAAAAGAGGGACGCGGAATGAGGAAAACCACCTGTCCTTGGTTGAGGGGTCCATATCTCTAGTGAGACATGACCTCATGAATGCTTAATGAGTGGAGGAAGAGTGAATTAAAAGCTTCCATGGGATGCAGATCTCCCTCCCAGAGGAGAGCCTGTGTTTGTGAATATTAATGAAACCTTGGTGTAAGTTATCCTCTTGCCCGACAGATGAACTCAACACTCCTAAATCTTCCCATCTTCAGATGTCTGTCTGTCTTTCTTTTTTGTTTGAACAATCTATTCCACTTCTATTCTGTATTTTTCTTTTTCTCTCCTTTTCTCATCCAGAAGTGTATCAATCAGCACATCTCTCTTAGCCTTTTCACAATTCTCTATCATTCCCTTTGTGCCAGGACCCCTCTCCATCTTCTAACTCATCATCCTCCTCTTTGTCCTTGCATAGATTGAAACAAGTGTGAAGAGTTAATTAATGAGGCTATGCATGTCTGATTGCTAATCAAAGTGTGGCACCTAAGAAGTGATAAATTCTCTGCTATTCAGATTGAAGTAAAGACAGTTTCTTTGCAGGACTTATCTTTGACCCCATCATCAAATCTTTGGTTCCACTTCTTTTTCTTTTAATCATTCTTTTAGACTTCTGCTTTTCTTCCCTTTTAAATGAAGATTTCATCTGAAATAGATATTTTGCTTTTCTTAGTCTAGTCATTTGCATATTCCTAAAGCTACCTTTGTTTTCTTTTGGACCTCCAGGAAGAACAGAGCCATTGATATATCAATGGCTCTGAATGGAGTGCTCCTTCCGTTATTTTAGAATTTGAAACGTTTGTCTCTATGTATTGAATTTTGGTTGTATATATTCATACATATTGTTTTCCATGTATTCTGATTATTTTTATGACGGTAAATAAAACCAAACCGAACCAAACCTTGACTAACATTTTGGTGAACGATCAACAATTTTCCATGACATGAAGGATACCATGATATCAAATTCTTGCCACTGTAGGTATCTTATTGCTGCCCAAAGAATGGCCATGACTCAGACTGCCCTATCTACAGTTTATCTAATCTACTCATTTATCTTTACACCACCGTATCCTAAAGATGTCTCTCTATCTTTTTCTTCCCTTCTGATTGTCTGGTAATGAATAGAAAATGAATCACCTGCACTTTTACTAAAATGAAGATTGATTATACCAATCACTTTCAATAAGTTAAAAGAGCATTTCAAATATCATTTCATAATTGATTTGTTTATTAGAGTTGATGCCATAACTTCCCTCCCATTACTCTACCCCTTCCTCTGTACTTGTCTGATTTTCCTTTTCTTGCTCGAGAGGTTTATATGTGTGTAACTCTTTTTCTTTTATGTCTAACCTTCACTTTCCTCTCTTTGTCTTGTATAATCTTGATATCTGCAGATTTTAATTCTGCCTCTCACCTTTTCCTACATCTGAAATTTTATTTTCTCCCCCTGTCACACAAGTTGCTCACTCTCTCGCTCTCTCTCTCTCTCTTTGTCCCTCTTTCTAATTTCCCTTTCTTTCTTCCTCTCTCTGCTTGTGTATTGTTTATGTCTCTGTGAATAAGCCACCTCCGCTATTTTGCTCTCATATCTGCTCTTAATACACTGTTATGAAAAGTGACAGGCCTCACCTAGGCAGAGGGACATGATTATTTCAACATGCATGCAACAACTCAGGAACTTCTGGGAATACGCTTTGAATGTCAAACATGGTGAGGCTCAAATAATTTATTTGCGCAAGTTAACGTAAAGCAAAGTGTACTCTTGAAGACTCTATGGGTTAAACCTCTGGGGCCTTGCTTTTATATTATCATCAAGCATTCACTGTTTTACCATGGTAATGAAAACAGACTGGCTGGAAAGTTAAAGCTTCTTGAAGTTGAAAGTAATCATTCACCCTTTTGATGAATCCATGTTTAAAAGAATCGTTCACGATAATATTACAAGCTTCAAATGCCCTTCTAAGCAGCAATGGCATCACAGAATTTCAAAAATGAAAATTTAAACTGATTCTTTTTTTCAATTCAACATTCCATGCTTGAAAGAATTAACTTAGAATTAATACAATTTAGAGGAAGTAATGGTTGTGAGCAAAATCTACAGTAGAAACAGCAATGAAATTGTAAAAAGTGTTTTCTGGACTATTCCAGTGATATTTTGGCATAATGTTAACCTGAAATTAAAGGTTGTAGGAAGAATGGTAGGAAGGACTGTTAAGACAAAATCTGGCAACCCTGTTCACAAAAAGACAAAAACAATTTTAAGCCTTTACACCCCTCCCCTCTATGGCACATTTGCAACCACAAAGAAATGCAGACATTATATTCACTTTAATTAACATTCATTAGAGGAGCTTAATTATTTGGTCATTCATTAGAATGAACAAAGAATGGGCATTTTAATGATGATAATCCATGATAATGTCTTATACAAATCCTATTTCACAAAATATTAGAAAGAAGCCATGAAGTCATTTGATACTGATGATTTGGATCAGAGTAGTTTCATATCTTCTGTAGATTAGGCATACGTAAATACACAATAATATTAGAATATTATCAGTTGAGTTATAGAATTGATACAGAAAAGTATGAATAACAATAGTGTAGAATAAAGACAATAGAGCAATAAAAAAAATGGAAAATATCATTTATACAAAAAAAAACCTTTAAAATACAAACCAAGGGATAAAGCTTCAACTTTTCAGTAAATCCTATGATATTGCAAAGCAGATTCACATCTAATGTAGATTAGACACTGAAGTAACACAGGACTATTTTGAAAATATATCAAACTGATTGCTTTATTTTGTATCATGTATGGATGAGAATACTTCAATGTTTGGATGCAAATAGATGTAAAGCTCATTCAAGAGTTGGAGTCAAATTAGAAGGGAGAACTGGAATCCATTTCAGACAAAAGTTGAAAATAGTCTTTTTTTTTTTTTGTGCTTTGGCTGGAGTTTTTGCAAAGACGTGAAAAGGCTGGTACATAAGTGAAAGGACATGCACATCTTGATAACCAGTTCTTGCTCTGCTTATGTTGAGAACATAATGTCTTTGGAAGGCCTCCTATATAATGAGTGATAAGTAAGTTGTACAATCTGACATGTATTAGCTGACAGACACAGTTGCCTGTGGGCTAAAATCTGCCTTTAAGCACATTCCCTCGTTGTTCATATTCATCACATGATTGCTTCCTTGATACCATCTAAGTTGCTAAGGGCTTTACAAAAAAATAATAGTTTTTTTATTTGCTCATTGACCCTAAAGGAGAAAATAGATCATTGTGACACTGTTTACAACCATACTGAAGACATTTTGGTGTAAATGTAGATATATCTAAAAAGATTGCAAATTATATATTTTGTTTAGGCTTCATTCATCTGCCATAAAAATCACATATTAGTATACCTTATGTTCACATGCCTAACAATATTAGCCTCATATATTACAGCTTGATAAAGGAATATAACACAAGTTATCTTGAACTTAGGATATGGGGATTTATCTTACCATTGAGATATTTGAAAAATATATAAAATATGAAAAAAATGCTAATAGGCATACACAAGGTTATGAATATGTTACTTGAAGTTACACAAACAAAAAAGTAAATAAAAGAAATCTTCTTATGACAATGCAAAAAGTCAGGGGTAATCACAACTGTTCAAACAAAAACTTTGGCACAGAAAAATCAGAGCTATCTAGGCAAAGGTCATCCACATATTTGTAGAACTAACTGTGATTTAGAAATACCTGCCTCTGTAAACTAACAATGCATAACACAATTAAATTATAAAGATATAAGAGTGTAACCCGACATAACTTGACATGCTATATTTTGAATGATTGATATTGCATCAATGTATCAATGTATCAATGTAAGTATGATAAATGAGATACACAATTTGATAGACTGTAGGTTGAATTAGGTCTAAATTTTCTTTAAAAGTTAAAATGCAATGACTAACATTGTCAAGCATCAGAATAAAATCTAACTGATTCAACTGATGTTATATTCATTTTTCTTATCCTTTGGCTAAAAAAAGGAATCACCCAAATTTTATAAGTTCACTGGTTCTGCATATTTCAAGATACAGACACTTTAACAATAATGATCTGAAAGCGGCCGGATGCCAACCTTCAAACAGCAATGCATCATGAGCACACAGGCCTCTGCCGGGAACTTCAGTGAGGAGAGTATGACTTTTTTGCTGGATAAAATCCATTTAAATTCTGAGCGCCGACCCATTTTATGCATTCAGAGTAGTAAATGAATATTTTATCCATTCATATTTTCAAATACTTATTGTCACAAAGAAAACAAGAGAATCAAACACATTTCAAATGTATCTTAAAATAATTTTGGATTGCTAAATATTGCCTTTAATAGTAATTTGGAAGACAGATTAAGTATTCATAACAAATTTTATGACTGCTCTTTTTAATGCCTGTTGATTTTTATTACTGTCTGAAATCTAAGTAGGTCACATGAAATCACCCGGTCACTGCATCATTGGTACCATAATGATTTGTAGTTGATAACTCTTAGAGGACACTTGACAAATTCTTTATCAGCAGAACACCACAATAGCCGATATCATGTTGACAAATTAGATAAAAAGCAACACACTGGCTATTAAGTGTACCTCTATACAGAATATGACGATAAGAAACAATTGATTATTAGCGTATAATGAATTGACTACTTAGATCGATAAATTTAAAGCCATCGCAATACATAGGGGTTATGACAAAATAACATTTCCTCTTTCCACCAAAATATATAATTAATAAAGGTAAGAAATGCCATTTATTTTAAAGAAATTAAGCCTGTCCATTGAATGATAATACATGTACAATTTATATTTTCCTAGAACAGCTAAATATATGTAATCTAACATTATTCAATCAAAGAAAATGCATTTCACGTTCTTTGAGCTCAGCGTAATTGCATATGAATGACATCTTTGTGAATCCAACCTTGTTAAAAAAATTATGTTATTTCATCATCTAAAGAATCAACTTTTGGCATTGTTTCAATTTGATTTGTTTTTAAAGTCTTGAAATACATTGAAAGGACACCATTTGTATCATATCAGTTTTAGCATTCCTTTATTGATGGGTCCTGATTAGGTACACATTTTGGTTTGATTGTGCCAGGACAATCCATAGTACAATATATGGGCGGTGCATGTGAACAGTGAGTGATAGAAAAGTCAATACAAGTAATAGAAGGTTGAAATCAAGGGGTCATTGTAACAAACGATACAGATATCTCAATGGAACTTATCAATATCAATTCATTCTTGGTATTTGGATTAGGGTGATCAAATATTTTACAAGTCAATGATATATCTACTCTGTCGAGCTGTTGCACTTGTATGCGGTATACACAGAAGAATTATTATCTTAAGTTTCTGGATCATAATTAGCTGATTTTACACTTGTCTTTGATAACACTGAAGTGTTGGAGTCAAGAGGGTGGGAATTTTCCATCTCTTAAATAAGCATCTCCAAGACGCAAATTTCCTATCAATAATTGAAGATAATTTCTAAAAAGTCATAAACTACTAGTATATTTCTTCCTTGATTTTCAAGAGGAAGAAACTTTCCAACTGACAATCATTGTATCAATCTAATCACAATCAGCATATCAATGGAATGAAAATATGACAATTTTCATTGACATATTTTATATTCACAGAATATTTCAAAATGACATAATGGTACAAATCAAGTTTCAATTTGAGACCAGTTTTCTTACGAGTTTGACATTATCCAAGAGGACTTTGCTTTTTACCATTTTTTGCACTTGGCCTATATCTCATAATGTTAATCTGGACCATTAATCTGTTTCACAACCTGGCGTATCCTTGGTGCCTACAGCCACCAAAATGGGAAACACCCACAAAAGTCCCTAGGCCTGCCATGTAAATATGATACCCTTGATATGTAACCTATGAACAGAGATTATTTGGTTTGTCTCAATAAATCCTTCTTGTGACTTTGTGTTTAGTTTTAAAATAACTCAAATAACGGCTCCCATCAAATTGCTGACTGATCACTTGAGGTAATTGACTTCTAGAACTTTGATGAGTAGGATTCACATAGGTTTGCTGCTCTGTGCTCTGAAATTTAAATTCAAAGTTCACATTTCTCATTGAATCAACATCATTACTTCAAGCAGCTTAATCTGGTTCAGAAGCAAACCGAGAATTATAAAACATTTTTCCAAAGATTTTACAGCGAGCTTGATATATGCTAAGGATAATATTTAACTGAAACTCTCCATTAACATGCATAACTCTGAGTTGATTTAAAAAGAAGACTTTAAAATTTCAAAGTATGAAATATACAAAGAAATTTGTGTGTTATACATTTTAATGGAGGTGTGATATGTACTAGCAAAATTTATGTAGATAAACATATACCAATAACAGTGTAACTTCTCGATTAACATGATGTATGTTATCATACACTCTGTCATTGTAAAGTTCTAGTTGAGTACGTGATATAAACTTGTAAAATCATTGAAATCCAATTCTAACATTGATAAAAGAAGACTATGAAAATAATTATTCATTTGGAAATTTGGTACGGTGGCATAGAACATTACAAGATGAAAACTTTGTATCTCAGACATGTTATACTAATACCAGACAATGATACCAATATGTGGTGCTGAAGGACAGGGAAGATAACCCAGATGTGTCAATAGAATTGAATTAAAATCGGTTAGCAATACAAAGTGAGGCATCGCCTTTTACATCCCTTCGCTCTGTTGGTGGGACACCACAGTGTGTTGTGGGTAAATTGTGAATCCACCAATTTGAAAGGATAGCAGAAACTTGCTGCCTTAATGAATCGTATTAAGCATCTAAACATACAAATTGTATCCAAAGAAATGGAGTATGCAGAAGAACAACAGAGAAAGAGAGTGAGCGGGAGAGAGACAGAGAGAGCGAGAGAGAGGGGGGATGGGTGAATGGTACGGTAGAACAAATACATGATGAAAGTCTTAGACGTCTTGTATTTACTCAAGAAGAAATATATAGTGAAATAATGTGGCTTAAAAATGTACAATTTACAATATAAGAAAGAGAGGGAGAGATATAGGACGGATAAAGGAATGAAGACAAAAAGATGAAGACCGGTTGCGAATTAGTTAGACTAAATTCTTTATGAATCTGGAAAAATATTTACATATTTTTTCAGGAAAATACATTATTGTTCTTACACTGATTATGACTGAATGATGTTTATCCCCCCCCCCCTCCTTTCAACTCATTTCACTTCACAATATTTGTTCACTCCCCCTCATTATCAACAGCAGCCAAGGAAAATATTTGCCTTTACTCATGAAATCAATGGCAATATATGTTTTTCTTCCATTTCCATACCTCCCTTTGATAACCAACACTTGAACCTGGGCCCTATATATTCTAATTTCTTATTGATTTGCCAAAAGTTTTAATTAATTGCAGTGATTTGGGACCATGTGCTTGATGTCTGAGCCAGACAATCTTTCCAATTAAGGCCCAAATACTCCTAGATGGAGGTCATCTATGGTTCAAGGAAGGAGACAGACAGTGCTATTGATTTGGAGTAGGCTTGAGGTCTTCACTCCACTTTATCAAGATTAATAGGAGAGATTAGACACTATGAAAATGCACATACTTCATTTGAGCCTTACTTGTTTGAAAAAGAAGATTATCTGCTGCTGTATGTGGTGCTAGAAAGATATAGGGCACTTTTTCAAGTCATTAAACAAAAACTTTTTCAAGAAGAGAAAACAAGTTAATTACCTATTTTGTCTGATAATAAATGTTGTAAAGAATGTTTTAATCAAAAGGACACCACCCGTGCATTAACAATTTTCAGATAAACTGAATGGTTTAAAAAAAAAGGAAGAGAGAAATTAAACATGCCTATATTGTCAGTTTATGCAATTTGCATGGTCGGAATTTGCAATACAATATATTTTATTCCTAATTCAAATAAGATATCTCAATGTGGTGTAGAAGGTCTGCACTAAGAAAAATTGATTATTTTGAGAGGGTATTTATTTTATGCACATGATATATTATACATGGCATGTTTTTAAATGTATTTTTCAAACAAGACTACATTATTTCTAAATACCTGGGCTTTTCATATATACCCTGTCTTTGAAAAAAACAACTTAAATGCTCATTATTAATTACATACGGCATTCTTACAAATGTATTTCACATACAAGATTTCATTATTTGTAAATACTTGGGCTTTTTATACATAATCTGTCTTTGAAAAAAAAACTTAAATAGATAAATAAATAAAAACTATACTTGCTACAGATTAAATATATCTTTATCAAACTTTGATATGACAATATGGTTTCATATTATACATACAACAGCAGGAAGCAAACCTCATAGCATAAATATCAAGTTAATTCTATACAAAGCAATTTTCTCGAAAACCTCAGTTCTCTGATCTGATCCACTTATGATTACCCTTCTTCTACGTTTGATTTGAATCTTGTTTAATGTAAATCAATGAGGTTATCCTAAGTTCACATGCCATGATGCAGACAGACGGTCTGATGGATAGAAATGAAGAAACTAGGCAATGTCTCATATCCATATCTTGCTCAGATTTCATATATGCAAAATATGGAGGCGAAATAATGCCAACAAGATGAAACGCACCCTCGGGCCAATTCAGATCACTGTGTCATTTCGAGCTACCATAGGAGGGCAAGCGATGTCCCATTTATTAATGTATTCCGCTGCCTGTGGCAAAGTTAGCATTTGGCAACCGAATTGTATTCATCAAAGGGATTTGTAGAGAATATGAATGAGATCCTTAGCAAAATGAATTCTGTTGTTCATATTACCTGAAGATTTAATGGTTTTAAAACAAGATTCAATTGCTCCATATAACGTTAATTTTGCTGAGGTTTTTATAATGAACAGTTTATTCATGAGCTAAATGCTTGTGTGGAATCTTAATGCTGAGAAAAGAAATCTGGAGCAACATTTTCAACTTTCGCAACATCATCTGGTTCGAAAAAGAAGTGTCATAGTTATCTCTTCTTCACTCTCAGCACTTGACAGTTAAGATGAGATTTTTAGATTAATTTTGCCATGATTCAATAACTATTCACATCATATATTGACACAGATGAACACATTATAACGTAAGCCAGCTCCAGTTTACATAAAAGGGAGCAATGAAATTATGTTCCAAAATAAATGAATGATATTCTGTTACTGTTATACCAAGGTATATAGTACTTTGGATACATATGAATTATGATTCTTAATGATACAATGGACAAAACACTATTTTAAGCAGAAAGGCTTCAATATTGGTAGAATTGAATATAATTGTGTTATCAAATAGGTCACTCCGCCACAATCGGATTTGTTTGTAACAATACTTTTAATTCCTAATTGTATATATTTTCAGGGAAAAACTTCAATGTTTATACTAAATACAATAGCAGTTTCACAGTATTCCATCTGTGCTATTGTGAGAATCACAATAATTTAGGTCAAACGTATTATGGCTTTTTCAGGAAAAAAGTTTTTATATTTAGCAAAAATTTTACAACTTGTATGGTTTTTAATAACATGATAGTTTTTTTTTATGGTTTCGTGTATAACTTGTTTGCGAGGTTTCAAATGGTTCAATACAACAATTAACCATGACATGAGGCTGATGCTTGGTGTAATTATAAGGCAAAAATATATCTGCTGATCTTTCTTTTCTTCTCAGAATCTTCAAGAGGATAACATTTATATTCTGGTTGCAATGCTATAGTTATAATAACATGTTATAACCGGCTGATAAAAAAATTATGACTAATATACCTATACAAACAATCAGACATGGTGCATAAACTATGAACAGAATAAGACCGCATCTATGTCACAAAATTGCATGCTCCTTTGCTAAATTTGGGTAAAATGTTTACTTTTGAACTGGATCCATCAGCATTTATATATGCTACCACCTCATCTCTTAGATATCTGTTTAAAAAAAGTATTCAACAGCAGATAAATACTGATTTTCCAATACTACACTTCATGGTGTGTTGCAATTACACCATTAAAAACTGGAGCTACTTTGTTGTGACGACTCAGCATTCTTGATGCTCATAATACGCTCATCAAAAATATTTCTGCCACATCATCTCTAGACACCAGTGTCCACATGTAAGGAGCGTGATAACCTCTCCTACATTCAAACACACCAGGAAATAGGGAAGTCTGGGTTATGTTGACTGAGTAAACATTAACAGGCTCTATCATTCGCATTGCAAAGTCCAATGTTATACAACTCCACCTCCATATATATTCATTCTATATATGCTCTCAGCTATTTGTAGTGGAGGATTAACAAACTTTGGAAGAGCCTGAACTATGTCCGACTTCTATCTTTTCTCCCCTCCTATCTCACCATCTCTCATTGTTATTAATTATTTTAGTTCATTGTCCATGTATTTGCTGAAAAATAGCTATTTTATTTACATTTTCTTATATTTGGTATTGATTCCTTTTATTCAAATGTCACTCCCAGCTGCCTTTCAATATCTCTCACTCCTACATTCTTAGTTTCACTCTAGCATAGAGCAGATGTTGGCTCACTAAACATCGTCCATCACTACATCCATATCTACTTCAGATGTTGCTTCTTCCAACGATCAATTCTAAAGAGTGTCGCTAGAAAGTTGCGATCTATATTGGAAAATCAATTGCAAATTGAAATTTGCGCGTTTATTTGAGCATGATGTGTGCTCTTGATAAGATGCACATGAAACAATGATGTTGATTGGCACATGTTGGTCAACTGTAACTTGCTATTGATCAGGACTCTCTAACAAAATGACCCCCATGTGCTGTGTCCTGCATTATGTTTACAAAATTATTCAGACATCATTTCTATCATTCAGTCTTCTCTCACCCAAATATACCTTTTATCTAATGTTTAAATTAATGTAACTTTTTTCTTCGATGGAGGACAATTACAAGATCTTATAATTGTTCAAATCACAATCAAATACTATGTACACTTTTTCTCAAAATACATGGCCTTTTTCTAAAATCTTCATTTGAAATTAATTGTGCATGATAAATCATTACTTGTTAATCTAGTTTCTAAAATTTGACCAATCTAGCATCATATATTTTCTCATAGAAGACTGTTCCTGAAAGGGGAAGGATGCAAAACCTTGGAACAGTGTTTGCTTCACCAGCAACTCTGGTTTATTTTGCAATTCGTTGCTAATTGAGCCATAGATAAATTTCAAAGCCATTAAACTCAGTCCACTATTTTAAGTTTTAATGACACCTTCATTACCATCATGTATATATTTGCGCATCAACATTACCTTTTAAATGTCATGCAATCTGAGCCAAAATAATATATTTTAATTTCACAAAGAATAAAACAAATAGATAAATGTGGTAATTAGCTGTAAGTATATATTTCCAATTCTAATTAGATTACTTGTCTCTCAATAGGTGGATGCATAATTAAACAAGCTGATATTATCAGTCTAAACATACACACATGTCCCTCCTCCCACTATCCACCTACCCCAGACACTGGCTAGCTCTACAAACAATAATCAGCTGCTATCTAAACAGACACACCTCATGCATTATTCATGACTGCGTTGTTATGAAACGAGTCACGTCATAGCTAACCTCATGCATATATTAATCAGGGCCTCAAGCTAAGCGAAAAGGTTGCTCAGCCTGACTGCTAATATAGCAGCAGCCGGCTTAATTTTAAACAACTGGTTCGAAGCAAAGGGCGTGGGGGCTCTGGCCAGAAGTAGTTCCGTCATCCGTCCCATGCGTGGCTTGCTGGGTGGATGGCGTGCATGACAGCTTGCTGTCTCGTTACAAGCAGTCTCGTATGTCCAGTTGACCTAAGCAATAAGTAGGACACACAATACCGCCGTACAGGACACTGGTTTCTGAATCACATGCAGTTCCTATCTCTTCTCATCTATATATCCTTGCTCACTTTTCTGACCTCGCCTGCATAATGCTAAAAACCCATCATTTATACTAAAATTCAAATACAATGCCTGAAGGTAAAATAGAGCAATTGTGAATATCAGGCTACCATTATATGACTTTGGCTTTGCCATTGTAGTTGCCCTTGAGCTTTGCTGGCAATATGGATAAAATGCTTTTTATTTCTCTCACATAAAAATACCGTATGTGATAAAGTGGGGCACAATGATATGTCATTGCCATACTTGTAAAAATGATTGATGAGAAATAGTCATTTCTGACCAACCAATACATGTCAGTTTGATCTACTTTTTTTTACATCCAAACATTCAACTTATAATAAAACAGCGCTCTCCCTATTTTAATTTAAAAAATGCATACCATAAGAAAGAATGTAGGTCAACAAAAGTGACAAAAAAAAACCACATTTCATAAAATAAGATAAACACTTTCCTATAAAAACTTAACATCTCATATTGGGGAAAAAAGAAAGAAGTTAGGGGTCTGAAAATGAGACTAGGGTGGTTCCGTTGATCATACAGAGGCAGAAAAGGTGAACTTTTTGTGCATCCGGAACCAGTGAGGTGTGAAAAACTGAAGAGGTGAGAGAGGAAGCTATCAATTTGATGGTCAAGGTGACGCTGATGACAGATGAACAACTGAGAGAACCAGGGGAGGGAAAGGGAGATGAGGAAGGGGGATAGGGGGTAAGGATGAGGACAGGATAAGGGATATAGATAGAAAGAGAAAGTAATGAAATGCGAAAGGACATGTTATGGGTATCTACCTGATTGAACCAAGCAACCTGGTATTGAAATTGCCATATGCATGAACAAAATAATGTTTATTCTATTTATTCATTTATTCAAGTTTTCTTTAAAAGGTAGGGTGGTCTTATTCAACTTGTACGGCTTGCTTTGCAAGAGAGTCCTGACAGGCAATAAGTATGTTAGGAGTCAAGAGGAGGGGGAAATTTCAGGCCATTTCTTCATTTAGGATTATATACAGTACAAAGACAGAGAAGCAAATGAATGGAAGAAAGTAGGGGAAAGAAAGAACAGCTGACCTTATCTAATGAAGGGATATGTGCTGCTGAAAGAATCTGTGATGAAAACTGAAAGAGGTTCGTCCATACCTGCCATCCATCCTTCATAGGATTATGAGACATTAACCCTTTGAAAGCTTCAGGCTTAGGCATTCAGTCTGCAATCTGCTACAGAAGCCCATTGCATTCTATTGCTGTTTTTTGCTGTATTTTCATGTATCCATGTTTATTGTACACAGGGCATGCTTGAAAAGCAGTGTTTACAACTACATGCGTCTACCCTGGTTTTTTTTTAAAAAGAAGATTATAATAAATAAATAAACAATAATAAATAATCTTCTACAGAAGCACAAATGGAGGTGTTGCAAATGAGATCAGATTATCACCTGTAAAATATCAGGTCTTATTTAGCAATTCCAAAAAGCCCTACATTTTTCAGAAAGAGAATGACTGGTCTTCCTTTGATACATTCAATGCAAAATGACCATATAAGATGTTATTACCCTTCAAATGATAGAACGTTTCTAAAGTCCCAAATTTTGGCAATGTACTCTTGTCATGGGGGAGGGCCACATAGCATTGGCCTGCACTAAAATGGTTAAATTAATGGGGGAAGGGAAAGGAAGATCAGATGACCTTGTCAAATGAAGACAGATCTGTTGCTAAAATAACCTGTGATGAGAGCAGGAAGAGGATGTAAGAGAGGATGCAGAAAGGGATGTAAAAGGGGATGTATTACAGGCCATACCTGCTATTAAACCTCTTATAGGAAGATAGATGAGACATTAAATGAATGGAGGGAGGGGAAAGGAAGGAGTCTGTAGATAAGCCCTTTACTGACCTTGTATTAAGACGGATGACCCACAAACCAGGTGATGGAAAGTACGATGTAGAGGGAACTCTACAAGTCTATGGGAGTGTTGCTATTGCAGATGGGCAGTAAATTCCGACAAAAACTATTGTTTCATATGCATCTTGTCCAACGCACAGAAAGTGCGTGAATGAAAATGCGTGGTCCAATTAGGAAATGATTTGTAGTTGATTTGTGATCAATTGCAACTCTGTAGCGTACCCCATATGAATACACTAAAAAAACTGAGGAGCTAATGAAAGAGGACAGAAGTCGAAGAGCAGGAAAAGGCAGACAACACCATCACTTAAAATCTATAGGCGATCATGAAAGTCAGTACAAGAAGAGTGAAAACTAATGAAATTAACTCAAACATAACTCTTTTTCAGAAATTCAATCTTTCCCATGTAAATAAATTGTCTAAAGAGAATAAATGAAGAATATCCAAAGACCCCAATCTTGCCATGTATTTTGGTTAGTACCCCACTATGATTCATATTTTTTGTGCAAAAGAATACAAGCTTTATCCTCAAGGTTGATCTCCAAAGGTCAATTAGATTAAGAAATATGAAGGTTGGAAACTTGCCGGCTCTGAAAATAGATGAGTGCACATATTAGCACTTTTTTGGTGCTAACTAAATAAAGATCCTTCCGGCAAACCAGAATCTATGCCTAATCGAGGTCATACACAAAAACTGTTTCACAGAATTGGGTGTACTGCATTATCATATTTATTTTAAAGTGTGTACTGATTGAAAATATTTCATTTTCATTCTTTTTTTTTGCTGGAATGGGATTAAAGGTAGAATACTTCTTTTGCAGCCTAAAATTTGACTTTCCAAGATTGTTGTGTTATGTTGAAGAGTACTAAATGTTAAAACTTATCACCAATCAATTAAGCACAAAGATTGGTCATGATAGGCGCACTTATAATTATTCCAATAATAATTCTTCTATTCGGGCCTCAAAGTAATTGACTGTGCGTTCAAAGTTCAAAATAGCCGTTAACTCCTCGTTGACCAATAGCACAAGAGTCTCTCTCAGTGTGTATTCCGCATGGTGTGGCAGTGTATTGAAGTGCGCACTGTATGTGCTCTTCTTTTTTGTTGTGTGTGTGTGGTACCGGAATATGCTAGGATTATCGCGACACTGTTGGTGTCAAGATGAATTATGATAGAATAGATTATTTGAATTAAATATTCTGGACTACATTTGACCAAAATACTTCATAGAGGTTATTATTTTGGCATATCTGAGGTACACAACAAGTTGTAAGCAAAACCGTAATGTTTGCAAATGTAGTTTTCTACCTTTAAAATCAAACCAGTTCTTAAATTAAATTCAGACGATATATATGAATGATTCACAATAACTTAACGGTTCATTTCTCCTCATGAGACCAAAATATGTTAGCATACAGATTGTGTAAGATCCTTGTAGATAACGAATCTATTTATGGTGAAATTTGATATGACAATAAACCACACAAAAGGTAATTGCTAATGTGGGAAATCACTTCATCTTGTTTCTATGAACTTTGAGATGGTGGTTTACCCACTCATTTTGGTTTCACCTATAACAAGTAACAGATAGGAATCCTCTAGACAACTCAAAATGAAGTCAAGAAGTTTATTTTCGTCCCAGGTATGCTTTTAATAGCAACATGGTCCTTGAGGGTGTTCTAATTTTAACTGCCATAAGAACCTTGTCCCCCTGTTACCTTTGCCACAATGCTCCTGGCAGTAGCACCCACATGTTTTGAGTAAATAATGAAGGAAATATCAGTCTCCTGACGGCATCTCAGAAGGTGATGAGTATGTATGTGTGGTTTAAGGGCTAAATTGGCACCTCTTATTTGATTGACTGACTCCATCTTGAATCATATATTGCTGAGCTGTTTTTCAGCACGAAATCTTTCTCATCAAAGATAAAAGGAATGAAGAAAGTTATTGGTCATACCAGTGAAATGACATCTCAGTGGGCATACAGTAAAACTTTAAAGCTGCAGAGATGAGGGAAGAAATGAAATTATTGCGATTTAAACTCCTTTTTTCCTTGAAGTCACATTTCGTCTTTATTCTAACTAACCCTATTCCAATTAAACCAGGAAAAAACCAATAACAGTTCTAAAACTTTTCAATCTAAAATATCCCTCTCTATACATTTCATGTACCCTTTTTTTCTTACTTACCCTTATGGATCTGTAATATCTAATAATATACATAACATATGAAGATTGTGAATTTGCGTTCTTGAAATCTCATTTCTGATTTCAAATTCTATGCTTTTATACATATTGCACAAAAAATATCATTGATTTTTCTTCATATCTTTCAATTTGATGTTTCAAAGGTTCAATGAAGCTTTCACAGTTGTGCATAACATGCAAAAATGTGATTTCTTTTTAAGTTACATCACTCTTTATAGGCCTTCCTACCTCTTGGCAGCATTCCCACATTGTCCTGCCATCTTGTGACATGAGGTGTTGAGGATATCAAGTGTAATAGACCAATGACGTACGTCCATGGGATACAAATCTATCACGCACACCCAGACCTGCCCTTTCACCACTCCTAAGCCTTTTGATGATGTATTGAACTTTAGGAAACAGGTAAGATTGCTGTCCAAATAAGATAAATATATACAATGTTCATGAAATTCAAAAGAATAGATGACAATCATTTTGGAAAAAAGGTCATTAAATCTAAATATATATGCTTTTTTTTTAATTTAGTAGTAGATGGAACTGCAGAGAAATATAGTCCAGCTATGCATGCAGCTTCCCTTTATTTCTTTTTTTAAAGAAATTTTTAGGAACTGTCAATTTACATCAATTTATATCAATTAATTCATATTAATTTGTACTGTTTTGAACCTCATGGGGAAAAACAACAACAAGACTCATTTTTACGATGTGGTTATAGAATAGTGAAATGCATATAACAATAGTGTGAGTTACAAATTTTATAAGAAAAACATAAGGTGACTTGATAAAGTATTAGTTGATATGCAAATGTTCAATACAAGTTTACATAAAAATATATGGCCTCTCCTTTATCTACTTTTTTTCATACAACAGCCTTGGAGATAATCCCCTTGGAAACCTTTCAAGCAGACGAGCAAACCATAAAAGCAACAAGAATAGATTGAAACAATTGCCAGAAGATGACACCCAAGGTTTCTCTCGATGATGACGCCAGCACCTATTCTGAGATGGACTTTCAGAAGGGACTCTGGGGTACCGACTCACGCAAACTATTTCTGGTCTTGTGATCTCTTTGTAGATGAGGTCAAAGATGTCAGGATTGGTTGAGGGTAAGGGACTGTGATGATATCACACCCCTATCAAACATTCTGCAGACTCACCTTGCCTTTGGAACCTGACAAGGATGCGACCTTATATGGAAGGAAAGGAACGTCTGTGCTGCACGATGTGATTAACATCATCACTCTTAACCGCACGCGACAGTTCATATATCGTTAGCAATATTTAGTCACACAACCAGAGGCCAGACACCCTTAATATCCCCTATTCTTCATGAAGAGGGCTAATTACTTTGAAGTGCATTAAAGCTCTGACCTTTTACTTTCATACATAAAAGTTGTAAAACATTTAATATGTAGAGTAAGGCTCATTACCCAATATGCAAACTCCTTTTTAGCTACACTGCGGATAATGAGGATGTCCTACATCAACATCAGAAAAACCAACATTGCAAGAAAATACGAAGAAAAACAAATGAATAAATTGAAGAAACTTCAAGAAAATATAGAAGACACTACCTTTGCTCACAAATATAAAATGGGAATAACTAGTTATTACATAAATTATAGATGTAAAACATTTTTCTAAATGTCTGAATAAGAGGTGACCGAAACGCTGATATCAAACCAAAATATCACAAAGGAAGTCTAAAATTAGATATGCTTGGTGACAAGTTTGAGGGAGGGGGGAAATAGGGTGAAGAGAAGGGGGGCAAGATAGGGATGATTCAAGAGGAAATCCCGATCTATGAGTAATAGTGTGGATTGGGGAATGGTAAGAGGGGTGAGGGGGAGGTCATACAGGCTCCATCAGAGCGGATGTAACATGAGGGAAGACATAGCATGGATGTAGAGATAGGCAAGAGATCATTTAACACCGACCATGACAGTTATCATCAAACATGCAATGCTAATCCATGACTCTATTTTCACATAAGAACAGCATAATAATTGGTTAGCAGTTTCAACAAGAGGGAAAAAACACCAATAAACAGCAAAAGAAATGAATAAGCAGAAGTATATTCATTTTCTTCAACTCATTTCATATTGAGGAAATTTGTTGATTTTAAATAATATTCATATTTTTCCTTCCTTCAAGGATTTCTATTCCATTCAAAATTTTGAATGAATATAAAAATTGGCTACAATTTGAAGTAAATCACCTTCAAAATTTTTACCTAGATTTTATATGGGTTCTGTCCAATATATATTTAGCTATATAGTATCAAATAATTTTTTGATCAGTTTGAGCAAATAAAATTATCCAATTTAGGATCTGTAACTCTCTACAATGATGTGCTTTTAAACTTTTCTTTTTGGTGTTACTGCTCCATTTCCCTCCGTAATTACAGCAAAATATTTTTTTTCTTCAAAATTCTCATTAATCTATTTACATTTTTAATGATGATTTTGAATGACAACATGTTAAATTTAAACAAGCTTTTGACAGCTCCCATCTAATAAACCTTCTAGTAAGCCGCTAACAGAGCAGATAGGATAGCTGTTCTATGTTTTATAGTCAAGTAAGAGGCATCTACATTTTTATACTGAATTCCAAATAGAGAGGGATTAGAATAATAATATATTTGTTAAAGTTTTTACAGCTACTTGAATGAGATTCTCATATAGGAGAGTACATGATCGTCACTTATGTTTAGACGTATAAATCTTTATTTCGAACTTATCAAATACCTTTCCTAATGCATGTTAAGTTCTTGAGAAAACTAAATATCTGAATGAACAAATCAAAACCCCACTTGATAAGAAGTATCTGCATGACATTAATACCCTTATACTTTTATAGGCTTTGAAGAATATATTCGTTTGACAAATCAAAGTACTTGAAAGAAAAGAAAGGAAGAAAAAAATATCATCTAATAACAGACATTGCATCTGAAAAAATTTGAGCTGTGATGGTGAGACAAATTTAAATCTAGGTTAGAATATATAGAACAATGCTTTTGCTTTCTTAAACAAAAAGAGAATTATCTCTGTTTGAAAGCAGATGCTCTGAGAAGTTCATATCTTCAGAAGATGGTGACGGTCAATTTCTCATCAGAATTCTGCATGGACATTTCTAACGTTAAAAATAGCCCAATAAATCACCATGGCATATATATAATCAATAATGAACACTTTGGGAATTGTCAAAAGCCTCCAAGCATAACAAGTATGTCACTATATGAATCTCTTATAAATATATTAGAGTCCTCCCTGGGGACAATGTGGTCAAAAGGTAAGCTATCTTGTTTTAACATGTGAGGTAGTAGAAAAGAAGAGAATTCTAGCGCCTCTAGAGAGTACATGCCATCATTGATTTATCTCAATTTTAGCATCCCTGAATTCTCGGAGCGAGTGTATGCATACCAATGAACCAAATGCATGAAGCCTATCGGTAATGTCTGGACCTTTCATTTAACCTACCCTAAGACAGAGCCTCCCTGGCCAAGTCTCACATGCAACCCAACCCAGTACCTCAAGTCTGACTAACACTAATCCACTGTGTAGTGTATTAAGTATAATTTTGAGCAGAAAAACAGATTCTTTTTTCCTTTCATTACCCCTTATGTTTACCTGTCTTGGATTACTAGAACAGCCAGTGGCAAGCATAAAGCTCTTCCTACATCATCGTCCGTCATGCTTTATTCCTGGATTGATTTTCTAACTGCAGGCAAGGACGCGATGGGAGGCGGAAAGAGGGGAGGGTAACAAACGAACCTTGAGAACTTGGAGGAATTAAGCAGGTGATTTCTAAGATGCGAAAACATATATGGAGGATGAGGTGTAACCCCAAACGAACCAAACATCAACGCTCAATCAAAAAAATTTAGTACAACTAAAATGATCTATTCAATGTATCTTACTATCAATGAGATACCACAAGATTCTTCACTCTTTTCTCCACCAGTCTCCCATCACCAGCTCATTTCCAATCACCTGTACCCATTCAACTCCCTTTACCCCAACCCAGTTTTGCATAAAAGTTCCAACTGTTCAAATCCCCTTTTTCATTTTCTCTTCCCCTCTCTCATAGGCTTCTTCGCCCCTTTCTTTATTTTTTTTTATCTCAATGGTTCCTTTCTGATCCCCTGCACCCATTCTTCTTGGTTTTTCTCCACCACTCTCTCAATGGCTCCTTTCTTACCTGCCCCCCTTCTACTCCCAGTTCTCTACCTCATCAGATTCTTAGCCCCTTTTCATAATTCTCTACCATATTCTGTTTTCCTTTTCTCCATTCCTTCTCTCATCAATTGCTTCTTTTCAGTCTTCTCTACCCCTTTTCCACTGACTCTCTCAACAAAGCTCAAACATCTTGTACCTCATCTTTCCCTTATTTCTCCGCCTAATTATTCTCTCGTCAATATCTCCTTCCAGTCTCCTCTCCCCTATCTACTCCCATATTTTCTCCCACTCACTTATCCCTAAATAATCCTGGAAGACATGTAATATCACAAGAACTTTCTAAATTACTGCAGACCACAGAAAAATCTAAATAAGGAGTATGTCTATCTATACCTAACCAAAAATATAGATATATCAGTCAAGTGTCCACTTCATCATTTTCAAAACGAATATCACAAAGTAATGGGACCTTGGTTTGGGGTTATCAATAATCATTCTGCTATATCAGGCAAGGCATATGGTCATTTACAAGGACAAGATTTTATCCAGATATCTATAAATACATGTCATAATCCTTCAGGGTTTTTACTTCTCCTTCTGACTGATTGGTTTTATTGGAATGTGTATAGTCAGAGCCAGTGCTGTCAACATCTTCCTGAACAATGTTCTAATAAAACATTTTGTTTTCCATTTCATGCCTTTTCAAAGTAAATAATACTTGTGAATTACAGAAGGAAAGCAAATCACTTTGAAATCACTATTAGAAATTACACCAGATATTCTTTCTAACTATACATTTGATTCAATATAAAGGCAAGGGCTTGCATCGCTGATGACTGAATAATTTTTCTTCTGCAATAAATCTTTAATTCAGGACCTCTTGCTAAAAAAATATCATTTAAATTACATAAATTGATGGTATTTGTTAACATCATGATGCAAGTAATCAAACTATAATAATACATAAACAAATCTATGGCCCCATTTTACTATTTCAGCAAAATGCTGTGTTTGTCGGCACTTCCACAACTGACCTAGGGAAGAGAGCTGCTCTATCAGCTTGGTAAAGTCAACATGGATTCAGATTAGCAATTGATTTTAATTCATTTAGGAAAGTTAATAAGTACTACATTCTTTCATACTTTTAGATCCAGCTCCAAATTGAACAATAATAATAATAATAATAATAATAATAATAAATGCAATTTATATAGTGCACGTATCCACTCCGCGGAGTGCTCAAAGTGCTTTGCATTATTGGGGGTATTGTTAAAAATGGACTAAAATGATTTTCAATGTTTCATTCAATAATCCCTTTAAAACAAGCCATTGTTGTACCATCTACAACATGATGAATTCATTGAAGCTTACATGTATATGCAGCTCGGTAATCAACTGTACATTCGCACACAAGTGCAAATCAAAGTATAATTCTATTCAATTCTTGGAAAGAAGGGAGAGATTTGTTTTATTCTGTCCCTTACATTAAGTTTTTCCTTTCAAGTTATAAGAGAAGTTTGAGCTTCATGCTAGCAACCCTGGGAATTTTTATTTGATCATAATATAAATCTATGTATAGGAATATAACCACAGACTGCATTGGTATTTAGATCTCAAGACAAAATGGATGATAGTGTTATAAATGTTCAGAGTGGGATGGATTTATTCCTACCAATAGACAGAATGATTTGAAATACCAATCTCTATATTTAGTTTCCCATTTCTATAAATTGTTGAAGCTTTAAAAGGAAACATAGAACAATTTTTGACTGCCCATACATATAAATTAGCAACCACACACACCCGTCTCTCCTGGGGATATGAAACATGTTAGGAGTAAGCCGACAACATAGATGGATGAATCTCCAAATGTGAAGTAAGGTGTTTGTGGTTTTCACCCCCTCTTCCTCAAATTCACTAATGCTCCAATTGACATGCAGTGCTCAGATTTACCTGTGGGGCCCTATCGGTAAGATGAGGGGGAATCGATGGGGGAGGAGAGAGAGGTGCAAGCACCATCAAACAAGCGCCGCAATTAAAACCCACAAGCTGTCAATATACTCACACATTCTTAATCAAACTAGCGAAAACTGAGTCTCCTACAGTGCACTGGCCGCAGAATGAACCACATTACTTATGGAAATGAGATGGAAAATGAGCTTGCTTCAGGTATCAATGTGACTATCATCAATTGGGTGTAAATGACAGATTCTCTATTGTGGAAGATGATACTAAATCCCTTTAAAATCTGATAAGCTCCATTGAAAATTTCAATCAGGAGGAGCAATCATAGAGAATTAGTCCTCTTCCAACAGCACTACTTAAAGCTTCCCACTTACGAACTAATGCCGGCTTTAATATGAGCAATATTTTCATCTTCCCTTATCATATTTCTTCTCTCCATGTCCCTCCCCTCATATATGTTGATCATTTGGTCTGCATTATCTAAAAGAGACTTTCTGGTATTGTTACAATGTGCATGAATTGGATGAGTTTAGAAATAAAATAGTTGATTTAGAATATATATTACTTATAAAGCAGGCATGGAACACGAAACATAGAATTTGTTGAAAATTATCTCTCCTATCTACCTGTTTTCTGCAAACACAAAATATGAAAAGATAATTAATCCAGGCAAGGCATGTTCTCAATGCAAGATGGAATCAAGAATGATAAAAACTTTGTGCTTATTATGACTGATATTTCTTTAACGAAAGGGCAATTGTCGGAGGTTCAGCATTAAATAAAATGCTAACGGGGGAATTATACATCAGGATGGGAAGAAAGGTTCACCTCCACATATTTGAACAGCCACCCTGTCACTGTTCTTTCAAATTTTGCAATTATACACTGTGTACCTGTCAGCGCTCTTCCATAACATTCTATCTGGACATCTACCCATCCCACACTCAATCTGATCCCAAACATCTCCATTAGCCATCTCTTCTATATCATTCCATCTCCATCTCAATCTCTCAAAATCCATCTCCTCTTAGAGTCATCCTTTCTGTCTACTAAGTGACTAAGATTCAAGGTAACATTAGATATGGAGATGGAGAAAAGGACAAATTGTGACAAATCCTGGAGAAGTCATCGTGAAACGAGCATTGGAAACAGATAGGAGAAAATGAGGAATAGAAGGAGAGAAAGAGAGAGCGAAAGATAGAGAGAGAGGAGGGGAGAGACAAGAGGAAGAGTTCAATAATAATAACATATAACACAGAAATAAGTATGAGTCGGTTCAAGATTTTTTCTTAATTAGAGAACAATAAGATTGTTGGAGAAACGAGTAAGGGATGTAGCTAGAGAGATATGTGAAATGATTGTGGGATTTGTGAAACAAGCATGAAATTTGGCACACGTGTTGATTATGTCTATTTGATAAATTTTAGAAGTGAGGGCATATCTGTATCGGCCTGTAACAAAAATGGCGGCCATTTTCAAAATGGCTGCCATCATCAACATGAACATTAGTAATATTTTAAGTTTTTATCGAATTTACAAATGAANAATTTTCAGATAAACTGAATGGTTTTAAAAAAAATAAAGAGAGAAATTAAACATGCCTATATTGTCAGTTTATGCAATTTGCATGGTCGGAATTTGCAATACAATATATTTTATTCCTAATTCAAATAAGATATCTCAATGTGGTGTAGAAGGTCTGCACTAAGAAAAATTGATTATTTTGAGAGGGTATTTATTTTATGCACATGATATATTATACATGGCATGTTTTTAAATGTATTTTTCAAACAAGACTACATTATTTCTAAATACCTGGGCTTTTCATATATACCCTGTCTTTGAAAAAAACAACTTAAATGCTCATTATTAATTACATACGGCATTCTTACAAATGTATTTCACATACAAGATTTCATTATTTGTAAATACTTGGGCTTTTTATACATATCCTGTCTTTGAAAAAAAAACTTCAATAGATAAATAAACAAAAACTATACTTGCTACTGATTAAATATATCTTTATCAAACTTTGATATGACAATATGGTTTCATATTATACATACAACAGCAGGAAGCAAACCTCATAGCATAAATATCAAGTTAATTCTATACAAAGCAATTTTCTCGAAAACCTCAGTTCTCTGATCTGATCAACTTATGATTACCCTTCTTCTACGTTTGATTTGAATCTTGTTTAATGTAAATCAATGAGGTTATCCTAAGTTCACATGCCATGATGCAGACAGACGGTCTGATGGATAGAAATGAAGAAACTAGGCAATGTCTCATATCCATATCTTGCTCAGATTTCATATATGCAAAATATGGAGGCGAAATAATGCCAACAAGATGAAACGCACCCTCGGGCCAATTCAGATCACTGTGTCATTTCGAGCTACCATAGGAGGGCAAGCGATGTCCCATTTATTAATGTATTCCACTGCCTGTGGCAAAGTTAGCATTTGGCAACCGAATTGTATTCATCAAAGGGATTTGTAGAGAATATGAATGAGATCCTTAGCAAAATGAATTCTGTTGTTCATATTACCTGAAGATTTAATGGTTTTAAAACAAGATTCAATTGCTCCATATAACGTTAATTTTGCTGAGGTTTTTATAATGAACAGTTTATTCATGAGCTAAATGCTTGTGTGGAATCTTAATGCTGAGAAAAGAAATCTGGAGCAACATTTTCAACTTTCGCAACATCATCTGGTTCGAAAAAGAAGTGTCATAGTTATCTCTTCTTCACTCTCAGCACTTGACAGTTAAGATGAGATTTTTAGATTAATTTTGCCATGATTCAATAACTATTCACATCATATATTGACACAGATGAACACATTATAACGTAAGCCAGCTCCAGTTTACATAAAAGGGAGCAATGAAATTTTGTTCCAAAATAAATGAATGATATTCTGTTACTGTTATACCAAGGTATATAGTACTTTGGATAAATATGAATTATGATTCTTAATGATACAATTCACAAAACACTATTTTAAGCAGAAAGGCTTCAATATTGGTAGAATTGAATATAATTGTGTTATCAAATAGGTCACTCCGCCACAATCGGATTTGTTTGTAACAATACTTTTAATTCCTAATTGTATATATTTTCAGGGAAAAACTTCAATGTTTATACTAAATACAATAGCAGTTTCACAGTATTCCATCTGTGCTATTGTGAGAATCACAATAATTTAGGTCAAACGTATTATGGCTTTTTCAGGAAAAAAGTTTTTATATTTAGCAAAAATTTTACAACTTGTATGGTTTTTAATAACATGATAGTTTTTTTTTATGGTTTCGTGTATAACTTGTTTGCGAGGTTTCAAATGGTTCAATACAACAATTAACCATGACATGAGGCTGATGCTTGGTGTAATTATAAGGCAAAAATATATCTGCTGATCTTTCTTTTCTTCTCAGAATCTTCAAGAGGATAACATTTATATTCTGGTTGCAATGCTATAGTTATAATAACATGTTATAACCGGCTGATAAAAAAATTATGACTAATATACCTATACAAACAATCAGACATGGTGCATAAACTATGAACAGAATAAGACCGAATCTATGTCACAAAATTGCATGCTCCTTTGCTAAATTTGGGTAAAATATTTACTTTTGAACTGGATCCATCAGCATTTATATATGCTACCACCTCATCTCTTAGATATCTGTTTAAAAAAAGTATTCAACAGCAGATAAATACTGATTTTCCAATACTACACTTCATGGTGTGTTGCAATCACACCATTAAAAACTGGAACTACTTTATTGTGACGACTCAGCATTCTTGATGCTCATAATACGCTCATCAAAAATATTTCTGCCACATCATCTCTAGACACCAGTGTCCACATGTAAGGAGCGTGATAACCTCTCCTACATTCAAACACACCAGGAAATAGGGAAGTCTGGGTTATGTTGACTGAGTAAACATTAACAGGCTCTATCATTCGCATGCAAAGTCCAATAGTATACAACTCCACCTCCATATATATTCATTCTATATATGCTCTCAGCTATTTGTAGTGGAGGATTAACAAACTTTGGAAGAGCCTGAACTATGTCAGACTTCTATCTTTTCTCCCCTCCTATCTCACCATCTCTCATTGTTATTAATTATTTTAGTTCATTGTGAATGTATTTGCTGAAAAATAGCTATTTTGTTTACACTTTCTTATATTTGGTATTGATTCCTTTTATTCAAATGTCACTCCCAGCTGCCTTTCAATATCCCTCACTCCTACATTCTTAGTTTCACTCTAACATAGAGCAGATGTTGGCTCACTAAACATCGTCCATCACTACATCCATATCTACTTCAGATGTTGCTTCTTCCAACGATCAATTCTAAAGAGTGTCGCTAGAAAGTTGCGATCTATAATGGAAAATCAATTGCAAATTGAAATTTGCGCATTTATTTGAGCATGGTGTGTGCTCTTGATAAGATGCACATGAAACAATGATGTTGATTGGCACATGTTGGTCAACTGTAACTTGCTATTGATCAAGGACTCTCTAACAAAAAGACCCCCACGTGCTGTGTCCTGCATTATGTTTACAAAATTATTCAGACATCATTTCTATCATTCAGTCTTCTCTCACCCAAATATACCTTTTATCAAATGTTTAAATTAATATAACTTTTTTCTTCGATGGAGGACAATTACAAGATCTTATAATTGTTCAAATCACAATCAAATACTATGTACACTTTTTCTCAAAATACATGGCCTTTTTCTAAAATCTTCATTTGAAATTAATTGTGCATGATAAATCATTACTTGTTAATCTAGTTTATAAAATTTGACCAATCTAGCATCATATATTTTCTCATAGAAGACTGTTCCTGAAAGGGGAAGGATGCAAAACCTTGGAACAGTGTTTGCTTCACCAGCAACTCTGGTTTATTTTGCAATGCGTTGCCAATTGAGCCATAGATAAATTTCAAAGCCATTAAATTCAGTCCACTATTTTAAGTTTTAATGACACCTTCATTACCATCATGTATATATTTGCGCATCAACATTACCTTTTAAATATCATGCAATCTGAGCCAAAATAATATATTTTAATTTCACAAAGAATAAAACAAATAGATAAATGTGGTAATTAGCTGTAAGTATATATTTCCAATTCTAATTAGATTACTTGTCTCTCAATAGGTGGATGCATAATTAAACAAGCTGATATTATCAGTCTAAACATACACACATGTCCCTCCTCCCACTATCCACCTACCCCAGACACTGGCTAGCTCTACAAACAATAATCAGCTGCTATCTAAACAGACACACCTCATGCATTATTCATGACTGCGTTGTTATGAAACGAGTCACGTCATAGCTAACCTCATGCATATATTAATCAGGGCCTCAAGCTAAGCGAAAAGGTTGCTCAGCCTGACTGCTAATATAGCAGCAGCCGGCTTAATTTTAAACAACTGGTTCGAAGCAAAGGGCGTGGGGGCTCTGGCCAGAAGTAGTTCCGTCATCCGTCCCATGCGTGGCTTGCTGGGTGGATGGCGTGCATGACAGCTTGCTGTCTCGTTACAAGCAGTCTCATATGTCCAGTTGACCTAAGCAATAAGTAGGACACACAATACCGCCGTACAGGACACTGGTTTCTGAATCACATGCAGTTCCTATCACTTCTCATCTATATATCCTTGCTCACTTTTCTGACCTCGCCTGCATAATGCTAAAAACCCATCATTTATACTAAAATTCAAATACAATGCCTGAAGGTAAAATAGAGCAATTGTGAATATCAGGCTACCATTATATGACTTTGGCTTTGCCATTGTAGTTGCCCTTGAGCTTTGCTGGCAATATGGATAAAATGCTTTTTATTTCTCTCACATAAAAATACCGTATGTGATAAAGTGGGGCACAATGATATGTCATTGCCATACTTGTAAAAATGATTGATGAGAAATAGTCATTTCTGACCAACCAATACATGTCAGTTTGATCTACTTTTTTTTACATCCAAACATTCAACTTATAATAAAACAGCGCTCTCCCTATTTTAATTTAAAAAATGCATACCATAAGAAAGAATGTAGGTCAACAAAAGTGACAAAAAAAAACCACATTTCATAAAATAAGATAAACACTTTCCTATAAAAACTTAACATCTCATATTGGGGAAAAAAGAAAGAAGTTAGGGGTCTGAAAATGAGACTAGGGTGGTTCCGTTGATCATACAGAGGCAGAAAAGGTGAACTTTTTGTGCATCCGGAACCAGTGAGGTGTGAAAAACTGAAGAGGTGAGAGAGGAAGCTATCAATTTGATGGTCAAGGTGACGCTGATGACAGATGAACAACTGAGAGAACCAGGGGAGGGAAAGGGAGATGAGGAAGGGGGATAGGGGGTAAGGATGAGGACAGGATAAGGGATATAGATAGAAAGAGAAAGTAATGAAATGCGAAAGGACATGTTATGGGTATCTACCTGATTGAACCAAGCAACCTGGTATTGAAATTGCCATATGCATGAACAAAATAATGTTTATTCTATTTATTCATTTATTCAAGTTTTCTTTAAAAGGTAGGGTGGTCTTATTCAACATGTACGGCTTGCTTTGCAAGAGAGTCCTGACAGGCAATAAGTATGTTAGGAGTCAAGAGGAGGGGGAAATTTCAGGCCATTTCTTCATTTAGGATTATATACAGTACAAAGACAGAGAAGCAAATGAATGGAAGAAAGTAGGGGAAAGAAAGAACAGCTGACCTTATCTAATGAAGGGATATGTGCTGCTGAAAGAATCTGTGATGAAAACTGAAAGAGGTTCGTCCATACCTGCCATCCATCCTTCATAGGATTATGAGACATTAACCCTTTGAAAGCTTCAGGCTTAGGCATTCAGTCTGCAATCTGCTACAGAAGCCCATTGCATTCTATTGCTGTTTTTTGCTGTATTTTTCATGTATCCATGTTTATTGTACACAGGGCATGCTTGAAAAGCAGTGTTTACAACTACATGCGTCTACCCTGGTTTTTTTTTTAAAAAGAAGATTATAATAAATAAATAAAAAATAATAAATAATCTTCTACAGAAGCACAAATGGAGGTGTTGCAAATGAGATCAGATTATCACCTGTAAAATATCAGGTCTTATTTAGCAATTCCAAAAAGCCCTACATTTTTCAGAAAGAGAATGACTGGTCTTCCTTTGATACATTCAATGCAAAATGACCATATAAGATGTTATTACCCTTCAAATGATAGAACGTTTCTAAAGTCCCAAATTTTGGCAATGTACTCTTGTCATGGGGGAGGGCCACATAGCATTGGCCTGCACTAAAATGGTTAAATTAATGGGGGAAGGGAAAGGAAGATCAGATGACCTTGTCAAATGAAGACAGATCTGTTGCTAAAATAACCTGTGATGAGAGCAGGAAGAGGATGTAAGAGAGGATGCAGAAAGGGATGTAAAAGGGGATGTATTACAGGCCATACCTGCTATTAAACCTCTTATAGGAAGATAGATGAGACATTAAATGAATGGAGGGAGGGGAAAGGAAGGAGTCTGTAGATAAGCCCTTTACTGACCTTGTATTAAGACGGATGACCCACAAACCAGGTGATGGAAAGTACGATGTAGAGGGAACTCTACAAGTCTATGGGAGTGTTGCTATTGCAGATGGGCAGTAAATTCCGACAAAAACTATTGTTTCATATGCATCTTGTCCAACGCACAGAAAGTGCGTGAATGAAAATGCGTGGTCCAATTAGGAAATGATTTGTAGTTGATTTGTGATCAATTGCAACTCTGTAGCGTACCCCATATGAATACACTAAAAAAACTGAGGAGCTAATGAAAGAGGACAGAAGTCGAAGAGCAGGAAAAGGCAGACAACACCATCACTTAAAATCTATAGGCGATCATGAAAGTCAGTACAAGAAGAGTGAAAACTAATGAAATTAACTCAAACATAACTCTTTTTCAGAAATTCAATCTTTCCCATGTAAATAAATTGTCTAAAAAGAATAAATGAAGAATATCCAAAGACCCCAATCTTGCCATGTATTTTGGTTAGTACCCCACTATGATTCATATTTTTTGTGCAAAAGAATACAAGCTTTATCCTCAAGGTTGATCTCCAAAGGTCAATTAGATTAAGAAATATGAAGGTTGGAAACTTGCCGGCTCTGAAAATAGATGAGTGCACATATTAGCACTTTTTTGGTGCTAACTAAATAAAGATCCTTCCGGCAAACCAGAATCTATGCCTAATCGAGGTCATACACAAAAACTGTTTCACAGAATTGGGTGTACTGCATAATCATATTTATTTTAAAGTGTGTACTGATTGAAAATATTTCATTTTCATTCTTTTTTGCTGGAATGGGATTAAAGGTAGAATACTTCTTTTGCAGCCTAAAATTTGACTTACCAAGATTGTTGTGTTATGTTGAAGAGTACTAAATGTTAGAACTTATCACCTAAAATTTGACTTTCCAAGATTGTTGTGTTATGTTGAAGAGTACTAAATGTTAAAACTTATCACCAATCAATTAAGCACAAAGATTGGTCATGATAGGCGCACTTATAATTATTCCAATAATAATTCTTCTATTCGGGCCTCAAAGTAATTGACTGTGCGTTCAAAGTTCAAAATAGCCGTTAACTCCTCGTTGACCAATAGCACAAGAGTCTCTCTCAGTGTGTATTCCGCATGGTGTGGCAGTGTATTGAAGTGCGCACTGTATGTGCTCTTCTTTTTTGTTGTGTGTGTGTGGTACCGGAATATGCTAGGATTATCGCGACACTGTTGGTGTCAAGATGAATTATGATAGAATAGATTATTTGAATTAAATATTCTGGACTACATTTGACCAAAATACTTCATAGAGGTTATTATTTTGGCATATCTGAGGTACACAACAAGTTGTAAGCAAAACCGTAATGTTTGCAAATGTAGTTTTCTACCTTTAAAATCAAACCAGTTCTTAAATTAAATTCAGACGATATATATGAATGATTCACAATAACTTAACGATTCATTTCTCCTCATGAGACCAAAATATGTTAGCATACAGATTGTGTAAGATCCTTGTAGATAACAAATCTATTTATGGTGAAATTTGATATGACAATAAACCACACAAAAGGTAATTGCTAATGTGGGAAATCACTTCATCTTGTTTCTATGAAATTTGAGATGGTGGTTTACCCACTCATTTTGGTTTCACCTATAACAAGTAACAGATAGGAATCCTCTAGACAACTCAAAATGAAGTCAAGAAGTTTATTTTCGTCCCAGGTATGCTTTTAATAGCAACATGGTCCTTGAGGGTGTTCTAATTTTAACTGCCATAAGAACCTTGTCCCCCTGTTACCTTTGCCACAATGCTCCTGGCAGTAGCACCCACATGTTTTGAGTAAATAATGAAGGAAATATCAGTCTCCTGACGGCATCTCAGAAGGTGATGAGTATGTATGTGTGGTTTAAGGGCTAAATTGGCACCTCTTATTTGATTGACTGACTCCATCTTGAATCATATATTGCTGAGCTGTTTTTCAGCACGAAATCTTTCTCATCAAAGATAAAAGGAATGAAGAAAGTTATTGGTCATACCAGTGAAATGACATCTCAGTGGGCATACAGTAAAACTTTAAAGCTGCAGAGATGAGGGAAGAAATGAAATTATTGCGATTTAAACTCCTTTTTTCCTTGAAGTCACATTTCGTCTTTATTCTAACTAACCCTATTCCAATTAAACCAGGAAAAAACCAATAACAGTTCTAAAACTTTTCAATCTAAAATATCCCTCTCTATACATTTCATGTACCCTTTTTTTCTTACTTACCCTTATGGATCTGTAATATCTAATAATATACATAACATATGAAGATTGTGAATTTGCGTTCTTGAAATCTCATTTCTGATTTCAAATTCTATGCTTTTATACATATTGCACAAAAAATATCATTGATTTTTCTTCATATCTTTCAATTTGATGTTTCAAAGGTTCAATGAAGCTTTCACAGTTGTGCATAACATGCAAAAATGTGATTTCTTTTTAAGTTACATCACTCTTTATAGGCCTTCCTACCTCTTGGCAGCATTCCCACATTGTCCTGCCATCTTGTGACATGAGGTGTTGAGGATATCAAGTGTAATAGACCAATGACGTACGTCCATGGGATACAAATCTATCACGCACACCCAGACCTGCCCTTTCACCACTCCTAAGCCTTTTGATGATGTATTGAACTTTAGGAAACAGGTAAGATTGCTGTCCAAATAAGATAAATATATACAATGTTCATGAAATTCAAAAGAATAGATGACCATCATTTTGGAAAAAAAGGTCACTAAATCTAAATATATATGTTTTTTTCATTTAGCAGTAGATGGAACAGCAGAGAAATATAGTCCAGCTAGGCATGCAGCTTCCCTTTATTTCTTTTTTTAAAGAAATTTTTAGGAACTGTCAATTTACATCAATTTATATCAATTAATTCATATTAATTTGTACTGTTTTGAACCTCATGGGAAAACAACAACAAGATTCATTTTTACGATGTGGTTATAGAATAGTGAAATGCATATAACAATAGTGTGAGTTACAAATTTTATAAGAAAAACATAAGATGACTTGATAAAGTATTAGTTGATATGCAAATGTTCAATACAAGTTTACATAAAAATATATGGCCTCTCCTTTATCTTCTTTGTTTCATACAACAGCCTTGGAGATAATCCCCTTGGAAACCTTTCAAGCAGACGTGCAAACCATAAAAGCAACAAGAATAGATTGAAACAATTGCCAGAAGATGACACCCAAGGTTTCTCTCGATGATGACGCCAGCACCTATTCTGAGATGGACTTTCAGAAGGGACTCTGGGGTACCGACTCACGCAAACTATTTCTGGTCTTGTGATCTCTTTGTAGATGAGGTCAAAGATGTCAGGATTGGTTGAGGGTAAGGGACTGTGATGATATCACACCCCTATCAAACATTCTGCAGACTCACCTTGCCTTTGGAACCTGACAAGGATGCGACCTTATATGGAAGGAAAGGAACGTCTGTGCTGCACGATGTGATTAACATCATCACTCTTAACCGCACGCGACAGTTCATATATCGTTAGCAATATTTAGTCACACAACCAGAGGCCAGACACCCTTAATATCCCCTATTCTTCATGAAGAGGGCTAATTACTTTGAAGTGCATTAAAGCTCTGACCTTTTACTTTCATACATAAAAGTTGTAAATCATTTAATATGTAGAGTAAGACTCATTACCCAATATGCAAACTCCTTTTTAGCTACACTGCGGATAATGAGGATGTCCTACATCAACATCAGAAAAACCAACATTGCAAGAAAATACGAAGAAAAACAAATGAATAAATTGAAGAAACTTCAAGAAAATATAGAAGACACTACCTTTGCTCACAAATATAAAATGGGAATAACTAGTTAGGTAGATTATAGATGTAAAACATTTTTCTAAATGTCTGAATAAGAGGTAACCGAAACGCTAATATCAAACCAAAATATCACAAAGGAAGTCTAAAATTAGATATGCTTGGTGACAAGTTTGAGGGAGGGGGGAAATAGGGTGAAGAGAAGGGGGGCAAGATAGGGATGATTCAAGAGGAAATCCCGATCGATGAGTAATAGTGTGGATTGGGGAATGGTAAGAGGGGTGAGGGGGAGGTCATACAGGCTCCATCAGAGCGGATGTAACATGAGGGAAGACATAGCATGGATGTAGAGATAGGCAAGAGATCATTTAACACCGACCATGACAGTTATCATCAAACATGCAATGCTAATCCATGACTCTATTTTCACATTAGAACAGCATAATAATTGGTTAGCAGTTTCAACAAGAGGGAAAAAACACCAATAAACAGCAAAAGAAATGAATAAGCAGAAGTATATTCATTTTCTTCAACTCATTTCATATTGAGGAAATTTGTTGATTTTAAATTATATTCATATTTTTCCTTCCTTCAAGGATTTCTATTCCATTCAAAATTTTGAATGAATATAAAAAATTGGCTACAATTTGAAGTAAATCACCTTCAAATTTTTATCTAGAGTGTGTTCTGTCCAATATATATTTAGCTATATAGTATCAAATAATTTTTTGATCAGTTTGAGCAAATAAAATTATCCAATTTAGGATCTGTAACTCTCTACAATGATGTGCTTTTAAACTTTTCTTTTTGGTGTTACTGCTCCATTTCCCTCCGTAATTACAGCAAAATATTTTTTTTCTTCAAAATTCTCATTAATCTATTTACATTTTTAATGATGATTTTGAATGACAACATGTTAAATTTAAACAAGCTTTTGACAGCTCCCATCTAATAAACCTTCTAGTAAGCCGCTAACAGAGCAGATAGGATAGCTGTTCTATGTTTTATAGTCAAGTAAGAGGCATCTACATTTTTATACTGAATTCCAAATAGAGAGGGATTAGAATAATAATATATTTGTTAAAGTTTCTACAGTTACTTGAATGAGATTGTCATTTAGGAGAGTACATGATCGTCACTCATGTTTAGACGTATACATTTTTATTACCTTTCCTAATGCATGTAAAGTTCTTGAGAGAACTGAATATCTGAATGAACAAATCAAAACCCCACTTGATAAGAAGTATCTGCATGACATTAATACCCTTATACTTTTATAGGCTTTGAAGAATATATTCGTTTGACAAATCAAAGTACTTGAAAGAAAAGAAAGGAAGAAAAAAATATCATCTAATAACAGACATTGCATCTGAAAAATATTTGAGCTGTGATGGTGAGACAAATTTAAATCTAGGTTAGAATATATAGAACAATGCTTTTGCTTTCTTAAACAAAAAGAGAATTATCTCTGTTTGAAAGCAGATGCTCTGAGAAGTTCATATCTTCAGAAGATGGTGACGGTCAATTTCTCATCAGAATTCTGCATGGACATTTCTAACGTTAAAAATAGCCCAATAAATCACCGTGGCATATATATAATCAATAATGAACACTTTGGGAATTGTCAAAAGCCTCCAAGCATAACAAGTATGTCACTATATGAATCTCTTATAAATATATTAGAGTCCTCCCTGGGGACAATGTGGTCAAAAGGTAAGCTATCTTGTTTTAACATGTGAGGTAGTAGAAAAGAAGAGAATTCTAGCGCCTCTAGAGAGTACATGCCATCATTGATTTATCTCAATTTTAGCATCCCTGAATTCTCGGAGCGAGTGTATGCATACCAATGAACCAAATGCATGAAGCCTATCGGTACTGTCTGGACCTTTCATTTAACCTACCCTAAGACAGAGCCTCCCTGGCCAAGTCTCACATGCAACCCAACCCAGTACCTCAAGTCTGACTAACACTAATCCACTGTGTAGTGTATTAAGTATAATTTTGAGCAGAAAAACAGATTCTTTTTTCCTTTCATTACCCCTTATGTTTACCTGTCTTGGATTACTAGAACAGCCAGTGGCAAGCATAAAGCTCTTCCTACATCATCGTCCGTCATGCTTTATTCCTGGATTGATTTTCTAACTGCAGGCAAGGACGCGATGGGAGGCGGAAAGAGGGGAGGGTAACAAACGAACCTTGAGAACTTGGAGGAATTAAGCAGGTGATTTCTAAGATGCGAAAACATATATGGAGGATGAGGTGTAACCCCAAACGAACCAAACATCAACGCTCAATCAAAAAAATTTAGTACAACTAAAATGATCTATTCAATGTATCTTAATATCAATGAGATACCACAAGATTCTTCACTCTTTTCTCCACCAGTCTCCCATCACCAGCTCATTTCCAATCACCTGTACCCATTCAACTCCCTTTACCCCAACCCAGTTTTGCATAAAAGTTCCAACTGTTCAAATCCCCTTTTTCATTTTCTCTTCCCCTCTCTCATAGGCTTCTTCGCCCCTTTCTTTATTTTTTTTTATCTCAATGGTTCCTTTCTGATCCCCTGCACCCATTCTTCTTGGTTTTTCTCCACCACTCTCTCAATGGCTCCTTTCTTACCTGCCCCCCTTCTACTCCCAGTTCTCTACCTCATCAGATTCTTAGCCCCTTTTCATAATTCTCTACCATATTCTGTTTTCCTTTTCTCCATTCCTTCTCTCATCAATCGCTCCTTTTCAGTCTCCCCTTACCCCTTGTCCACTGACTCTCTCAACGAAGCTCAAACATCTTGTACCTCATCTTTCCCTTATTTCTCCGCCTAATTATTCTCTCGTCAATATCTCCTTCCAGTCTCCTCTCCCCTATCTACTCCCATATTTTCTCCCACTCACTTATCCCTAAATAATCCTGGAAGACATGTAATATCACAAGAACTTTCTAAATTACTGCAGACCACAGAAAAATCTAAATAAGGAGTATGTCTATCTATACCTAACCAAAAATATAGATATATCAGTCAAGTGTCCACTTCATCATTTTCAAAACGAATATCACAAAGTAATGGGACCTTGGTTTGGGGTTATCAATAATCATTCTGCTATATCAGGCAAGGCTTATGGTCATTTACAAGGACAAGATTTTATCCAGATATCTATAAATACATGTCATAATCCTTCAGGGTTTTCACTTCTCCTTCTGACTGATTGGTTTTATTGGAATGTGTATAGTCAGAGCCAGTGCTGTCAACATCTTCCTGAACAATGTTCTAATGAAACATTTTGTTTTCCATTTCATGCCTTTTCAAAGTAAATAATACTTGTGAATTACAGAAGGAAAGCAAATCACTTTGAAATCACTATTAGAAATTACACCAGATATTCTTTCTAACTATACATTTGATTCAATATAAAGGCAAGGGCTTGCATCGCTGATGACTGAATAATTTTTCTTCTGCAATAAATGTTTAATTCAGGACCTCTTGCTATAAAAATATCATTTAAATTACATAAATTGATGGTATTTGTTAACATCATGATGCAAGTAATCAAACTATAATAATACATAAACAAATCTATGGCCCCATTTTACTATTTCAGCAAAATGCTGTGTTTGTCGGCACTTCCACAACTGACCTAGGGAAGAGAGCTGCTCTATCCGCTTGGTAAAGTCAACATGGATTCAGATTAGCAATTGATTTTAATTCATTTAGGAAAGTTAATAAGTACTACATTCTTTCATACTTTTAGATCCAGCTCCAAATTGAACAATAATAATAATAATAATAATGATAATAAATGCAATTTATATAGTGCACGTACCCACTCCGTGGAGTGCTCAAAGTGCTTTGCATTATTGGGGGTATTGTTAAAAATGGACTAAAATGATTTTCAGTGTTTCATTCAATAATCCCTTTAAAACATGCCATTGTTGTACCATCTACAACATGATGAATTCATTGAAGCTTACATGTATATGCAGCTCGGTAATCAACTGTACATTCGCACACAAGTGCAAATCAAAGTATAATTCTATTCAATTCTTGGAAAGAAGGGAGAGATTTGTTTTATTCTGTCCCTTACATTATGTTTTTCCTTTCAAGTTATAAGAGAAGTTTGAGCTTCATGCTAGCAACCCTGGGAATTTTTATTTGATCATAATATAAATCTATGTATAGGAATATAACCACAGACTGCATTGGTCTTTAGATCTCAAGACAAAATGGATGATAGTGTTATAAATGTTCAGAGTGGGATGGATTTATTCCTACCAATGGACAGAATGATTTGAAATACCAATCTCTATATTTAGTTTCCCATTTCTATAAATTGTTGAAGCTTTAAAAGGAAACATAGAACAATTTTTGATTGCCCATACATATAAATTAGCAACCACACACACCCCTCTCTCCTGGGGATATGAAACATGTTAGGAGTAAGCCGACTACATAGATGGATGAATCTCCAAATGTGAAGTAAGGTGTTTGTGGTTTTCACCCCCTCCTCCTCAAATTCACTAATGCTCCAATTGACATGCAGTGCTCAGATTTACCTGTGGGGCCCTATCGGTTAGATGAGGGGGAATCGATGGGGGAGGAGAGAGAGGTGCAAGCACCATCAAACAAGCGCCGCAATTAAAACCCACAAGCTGTCAATATACTCACACATTCTTAATCAAACTAGCGAAAACTGAGTCTCCTACAGTGCACTGGCCGCAGAATGAACCACATTACTTATGGAAATGAGATGGAAAATGAGCTTGCTTCAGGTATCAATGTGACTATCATCAATTGGGTGTAAATGACAGATTCTCTATTGTGGAAGATGATACTAAATCCCTTTAAAATCTGATAAGCTCCATTGAAAATTTCAATCAGGAGGAGCAATCATAGAGAATTAGTCCTCTTCCAACAGCACTACTTAAAGCTTCCCACTTACGAACTAATGCCGGCTTTAATATGAGCAATATTTTCATCTTCCCTTATCATATTTCTTCTCTCCATGTCCCTCCCCTCATATATGTTGATCATTTGGTCTGCATTATCTAAAAGAGACTTTCTGGTATTGTTACAATGTGCATGAATTGGATGAGTTTAGAAATAAAATAGTTGATTTAGAATATATATTACTTATAAAGCAGGCATGGAACACGAAACATAGAATTTGTTGAAAATTATCTCTCCTATCTACCTGTTTTCTGCAAACACAAAATATGAAAAGATAATTAACCCAGGCAAGACATGTTCTCAATGCAAGATGGAATCAAGAATGATAAAAACTTTGTGCTTATTATGACTGATATTTCTTTAACGAAAGGGCAATTGTCGGAGGTTCAGCATTAAATAAAATGCTAACGGGGGAATTATACATCAGGATGGGAAGAAAGGTTCACCTCCACATATTTGAACAGCCACCCTGTGTTCTTTCAAATTTTGCAATTATACACTGTGTACCTGTCAGCGCTCTTCCATAACATTCTATCTGGACATCTACCCATCCCACACTCAATCTGATCCCAAACATCTCCATTAGCCATCTCTTCTATATCATTCCATCTCCATCTCAATCTCTCAAAATCCATCTCCTCTTAGAGTCATCCTTTCTGTCTACTAAGTGACTAAGATTCAAGGTAACATTAGATATGGAGATGGAGAAAAGGACAAATTGTGACAAATCCTGGAGAAGTCATCGTGAAACGAGCATTGGAAACAGATAGGAGAAAATGAGGAATAGAAGGAGAGAAAGAGAGAGCGAAAGATAGAGAGAGAGGAGGGGAGAGACAGGAGGAAGAGTTCAATAATAATAACATATAACACAGAAATAAGTATGAGTCGGTTCAAGATTTTTTCTTAATTAGAGAACAATAAGATTGTTGGAAAAACGAGTAAGGGATGGTAAAACTGTAAACATAAAGCATAAACATGAGCAAAGGAGAATACAAAGCTAGAAACAGCTGTAAAGATATGACAAATACATATTGACGAGAGAGGAGTTACAAAGCAGAAAGGAAAAAGACACCAAAAAAAAAAAAAAACGGAGAGAGGAAAGGATGAGAGGGCTGGAAGGCTGGGCACACTAAAGCAGAACAAATAAAGGAGAAATAAATAAGGGATAGAGACAGAATATAGGAGAGCGAGAGAGAGGATGGATGGGTAGGTGAGGAGATGGGTAAGCGAAGGGGCGATGCATTGCATGATGATAACGTCTAGATTTCATGATGATGAAGAGAGAAATGTTTGCGAGGAGATGTGGAGATTACCACTGAGGCGTGAATGACAGACGATTGGAGATGTTACATTAGGGAGCTCAGGGCTTCAAGTTCAAGTGAATCAATTACATTGATTTTCCTCTTCTTCTTAAATCTTTTCCAGCATCTTTTTCCTCCCTCTCCCTCTTTCAACCCCTCCCTTCTCTCTCCCTCTCTCTCATGCTTAATCTGTATTAATACGTATAAAAGGCAACATAGACCAGACATAAGGAAGAGAGAAAGAAAGAGGGAAAACGAGAGAGAGAGAGGAGAGAGAGAGAGAGAGAGAGAGAGAGAGAAAGAGAGCGAGAGAGAGAGAGAGAGAGAGAGGGAGGGAGAGAGAGATACAAACAGGAAGAGACAAAGAGAGAAAAAAACATGTTCATTTAAAATCAGAAGTAATATAATATGAATGGGGAAATGAAATGTATGAATTTGTCTGTTCATGCAGATGCAAGAAGGAAGTGTGTTTACTGGAGTGTGTCTGCAAGATGGGCCATTACTCAAGCATGAATGACATACATCTTGAGGCTGGTTCAGTCAGGGGTCTACTTAATGCATGCAGAGGACCATAAATGTTCGCTTTAATCTCTGACCCTAAAAAAATTAAACCACAATTTTATGAGCCCATCTTCAAGATATTACTCATCAATAAACTAAGTATTTTCTATGCCTACCATTTTATGTCACAATCAATGAGTGGGATATCTCTAAATGCATCCCATTTCCTCTCCTATATTTTTTCAACTATAACATGTTCTGATTTTAAGATTCCCATCAAATAATACATCACTTTCTACAATTTTTCTATCACATACAACTTTTCTGCATTATTGTATCATTTAAAAGAGAAACACCTGCCCTGATCAGTATCATTTAGAATCCTTAATTTGCAGAGTGGATACGTGGGCTATATAAATTGCATCTATTATTATTATCATTATTATCCCATTTAGATCTCTCATAAAATTCAAATGTAATAAAATAAAGGATGATATCTTTATATCTTGATGAGACGTGTGATGGAATAGTAATGAGTTTTTTCTTATCTAGACAGCTAGAGGCTAAAGCAATCAAGCTCACGTAGTCATGCATCCTTTTTAATATGAGCTCAATCAACATCAAATTTGCCTAACTATATGGTCAAGAGAAAACCCTTTGCAAAATGAACATGCTTCAAACAAGTGGAACAGACAGCCCAGCCCAAAATTTTTGACTTAGGGTAGAGTCAGTGGAAAAAATAAACCTTAAATATAGATTAACTATTTGTGCGTTCACCCGTAAACCCCCTGTGTGTTGCATTATTTAGGGCATGTACATGTTTGTATGGGAACTGTACACGAGCGAATCTGTGCAAAAGTGCGAAGGAAACATGCCAACGGATGTTCATTTACGTGAAGAAAACGTGGAATGAGTTAAGGAGTTAAGCTATTCTAAGTACAGTCCAACCTCGTTATAAAGAGCAGTGATATAACGAGACTTTGTTACAACGAGACTTCGTTACAACAAGATAGTTTTCCTTGTCCCATCTCTTTGTATTCTATTGTATTTTGGCCCTGATATAACAAGGTTTCGATATAAAGAGATAATTTCTCTGGTCCCAAGGACCTCGTTATAACGAGGTTTGACTGTATTATGAAGATATTTTTTTTACTGATAATTATAGGCCTACTCATCATAAATAATTTAATGCAACTATATATTTCTCATATGAAAGTCAGACATCATGTGTAAANGCTTCTTGGCAGTGGTGTTCACTTTTTTTTATCTTACAGTATACTGCGTTAATGTTCTTCCCCAGATATTTGGAAAAAATCCTTTAACATTTTGAATATGTAGAAGAAAGGATTTGAAGGAGAAAATCATTAGCAGTTTTAATCGAAGGTAAACTATTATACAGTATTGTGGTGTAGCTGATTTGACTCGCATTTAAATTTTATGGTAAAAAAGTTGTGCCCCTAAGCCTGAATAGACGCAACACACAATGAAACCTGGAGCGTTAAAAGCTGTACCCCAGACAGCACTACTGGCACCTCGGGTCAAACTTTGTACCCTGAGAGTTTTTACACTTTTGCTAAATCGATCATTTTGGCTGCGATGAAAACATCTTAATTAACCATATTGAATGAATGAATGAAAAAAATCAATAAATCAATTAATATATAAAGAGTACAATTCTGACATTCCTGTGCAAATGGGTTCCCGTCGTGTAGAATGTATTGCACGGGGTACAAAATTTCATCCCATCTTAGGGATACGACAAATTGCCCTCCCCTCTTTAGTGTTACAAGTTTTTCGTGTGTGTACATTCCTCATCTTGAAATTAAATCTTAAAATCTAAAACGGATTTCATTCAGTTGAATGCCTGCGTAATGCATTTCAAACGATGTTATCTTTCATGTCTTAACCATTGTTTTTCATTGAATCTGTAAAATGTTCTGCTAATGCCTGATTCCGGTGTTGGAATAACCGTTAGTGATAATGTCACGAACTGCCTGAAAAATAGGAATAAAAGCAAAAAGGCAGCATTTTTTATATTTTTACAATTTGAACATTTGTCTCCGAAGTAAAGTTGGATGTAATCAATGGAAATTTTGATTTGAATAAAAAATCGCAATGTAAACTGCCATAATCCCATTAAACATTAAACATTAAACATTTACCTTCGATTAACAAAACTAATGAAATTTTCCCCTTCGACCTCTTTCTCGTATACATTCAGAATGTTCAAGGATTTTCCCCCAGATTTCTGAGGAAGAACATTAACCCAGTATACGGTAAGATAAAAGTGAACAACAATGCCAGAAGCGTTAGGAGATGCCTGTATGGCAGTTATACATGGAGTTGCAAACCACACTGCTTGTAGATGCAGGACGCAGAGTTTTTCTTCTTTTGGTATTAGTTTTTTTTTTTTTTAATATGTGATTGAGGGTAAATCATGTGACAGTGCCGATGAGTGACTTGGGTAACACTACAATCACCAAAGGGCAAAATATGCCTAGTCACAATCGCCCATCTCTCTTACATTTTTAATGCGGGAGCAGCCATTATTATTTTTTTCAAGTAGGAATTTCATTTTAAAATTTGACAAAAGTGAGTTCAATAAGTTTTGGAGTATTATTCATCTTTGCAATGCTCTTCCAACATTGACAAAAATATTGATTCGCTTTGTTTTCCCTTTTTATTTTTTTTTTCAAAAAGATGTTTTTACTAATCATCAATCTAACATATTCTAATATTTCAAATTGTCCTTAAAGCAGACTTCTCTTTTTCCCCAAGCTCTTTAGGTTTGCTGATACATATTTTGTGCATAAAAAGTATAAAATTATGAAGGAATGACAGAAAAATCTTTTTTTTTTTATTTTCTGTCTGGCGCCCTCTAAAGGTGAATTTTGCTATAACTATAGTTATTGAGTATTCATTCTAATATTTATGCATATAAATGCATGAAATATGCAAAACAGTATTGTGAACTCTTCATGAAGATGTTTTATATGTAAAAATAAACACATTGGAGGCTAGTTTCGCTTTTTTAAGACCATATGCAAACACATCCCAAAATTTCAAATTCAGTTATAGGCTATAGCGGCCATTTTGAAAGAAATTGTGAACATTTAGGTTTAA
>BQKZ01000002.1:0-14549 GCA_036244855.1 Temnopleurus reevesii
TTTCTTTTGCTTGCTTGCTCTATCCTTGAATTAATTGATTATAATTAAAATGTCCTGAAATCAATTGAACACCTTTGATAAAAACATGATAAATTGTTTGTTTTGGGGGCTCGATCTCGTCACAGAGCTGAACTGTTTACATAATCAGTTATCAGTGAGACCTAAAACTTGTTTGCTTATTATCACAAGACTGACCATATGAGGATGGCCTGACTCAAATATTTCAAACCTCAAATAAGACCGAAAATGCAATCCCTAACACATCAAACATCAGTGAGACAGCATTAATGAGAAATATGGAATCTAGATGAATCCTTGATTGTGTAATCCATTTTGTTACCAAAAGATAACAAATTGAAGCTCCTGCCTTATGCAGGGCGCTATAAACCCACTTGCCCGTATGCCCGAGGCAACAAAATGAAGCTGTCGGGCAAGTAAATAAAATTGTCACTTGCTCGAAAGGGCAAGTAGCAGCCTTTTCTAGTTTTCATCTACATGTACAAATTGACATAGGCAATCAATTTGGGGTGGAGGAAATTTTGTTCGGGCAAGTGATTTGAAAACTTGACTGGGCAACTGGTGAAAAAAATTCTTGTAGCACCCTCTTATGATTGATAAAACTAAAAGGACCGTCATCTAATTTCAACGATCAGTTGAAAATAAAACTTGAAAGAAATAAATGATAATAATAATAATAATGAAACACTTTTATATAGCGCATAACACAATCATGCGAAAGTCATTAAGCGCTTGAAACATGGAAACATGGAAAGAGAGAAAGAAGTAAGAAGAACTAGAATTATCAGTAGATTAGTTGTTTTTGAAGAGATAAGTTTTCAAGTTTCTTCTGAATTTTTCATATGGTGTAATATTTGTGAGGTAATTTGGGAGGCTATTCCATAAGATAGATGTGGCATGTGAGAATGATCTCTCACCATATGATAGAAAATAGGGACAGAACATTCCAACAGAATTTCTAACGAAACTTATACATTTTCAAATTAGTCACACGTCACCTTTTGAATTAGTTATGCCAGATGGGGAAAAAAGGCTGCTCAATACATTCCATATGAAACTAAAGAGAAATGTATTCAAAACTGAAAAAAAAAACAGAGGTTCACAAGCAAAATCAAATACATGTAAGTATCCCATTTTCTCACCTTCTCTTCCGTTGATACAACTGGAGGGTTCATGAGCCGTTTGACGAACGATACAGATGTTACTATACCAATGAGCACTCCTATACTGAACATGATCCATTTTACTATCAAAGCAATGTATGCTGTCAACACAAAGCCAGTCTCGTAGTACCCAACTATTCTGTCGTTTGCTTCTACACTCTGAAATGCGGAAGACAAGATATGGGAATGGATGAATGCAAATACTAAGGGCAGTGACATATTTATTGATTAAAATCAAATTTATATAAAGGTAGGTTAATACATCCTTTAAAAAGCTCACCAAAACAAAACACTAGTCAATATTGAGTTTTTACGCACATGATATAAAATGAATACCTAACGTTTGTGTCACTCCCTAGTCCTAAAATGATTTGATGAACACTTACAATCACCCTGAAAAATTGCAGTAAAATTGACTATAAAAGCAAACCATGAATTGTTTAATATGATAAAAATGTGTGAGCTCAGGGGATATCCTCAAATGTATTTTGGTAGTTTCAAGCATGAATATCAGAGCAAATGCACAATTATCATTATATGTGATCATTATTTCTGAACAAGTTTAGCCCCAAAAGCCAACAAATATATTCCAAACTGATAACTTGCACCATGATATGCAACCGTTGCCATTTGAGCTAAATATTCCAGATGCCATCATTCCTGCTTTGATCAAATCACTGTTTATTAAGCAACTAAATTAATAATTTGGCAAAATTCCATCTAATGCAACCTTGTGACAATTTCGTAAAATTCTTTTCAAGAAACTCACCTGTTCAAACCATAAAACTGGCATCATCATGTCTCGTACATGTTTAACTTCCCTGCAGAAGAAAAAGAGCAAGCTAGGTGAATAATATAAAATAATCATTGCTCGGTTTACGGCCGTTTTGCTCTCTCAACATCAACACCAACACCGTACATCAAACTTGAAGTGACCCATTGATGTGTATTCCCATAATGAAACCTAATAAAATATCTTCGAGGTATTAGGCATAAAAATCAGATGTGTCATTTTCTTTATAAAATGGTAAGTATTTACAATTTGTGGGATTCAAGATTAAAGATGATGGAAAGATGATGGAATAATGATATTGATCAGAAAAAATACTGATAGCTTGTTATTTTGCGAAAAATTAAATGTAGAAAATTAAAGTATTGTAAATAAGGAAATATCATTATCACCAAAATGAGGGTGCTATATGATCAAAGGATAAAATGCAAATTATGTACAAAAAAAGTAATTTAAGACAAATTATTTAATCGTTTATACACGTTTTTAAGATTTAAGCTAGGTTGGACCTCGTATATCCCCTCTTCTTGCAGACACCCTTTATCTTGATAACTCTATTATCTAGATGCACAATTGCCTATTTTACCCAAATACAGGCGTGATTTATGGTTTATGGTTCAAACCAAAAAACTCAAGTGAAATAGAGAACATTCCAAACATTGTCAAAATCTGCATATTTTAAACGGCTAGCATCTCTGAAAACCCAGAAAAATACACATAATTTCTTATATCCAGCAAAATGCCTTGGATAGATTAGTGCTGGTTCTAGTGTGGGGATAGGAGAGATTTTAATCTATCATTGACACGTCAACTATAGTGGGGCTTTATAGATTCTGGAGCACAGGCAAGAGGGGCGCTTCTGGATGCAAACTCTCTCTTTTTTCAAAGCGAGTGTTGAGAAATTGGCTGTCATTTGAATAACCGCCCAGCCAACAATTAGCATTTATGCAGTGCAGGGCTAGTCTGCCGGCACAGACTATAGGCTTTCGGTGTTTTGCATTTTGTGCAGTGCTTGTGCATAGGAATTCATAAAATAGTGAAGTAGCCTTTATAAATGATGACTCTTGATTGTGCGCAAAACCAAAGCCGAAAGTCTGTACTAGAAGACTAGTGCGGGGTATTGATCAGCACGAGCTAGCTTCGGCGATTGTCTGCAAAGCAATCCGACCAAGGTAGTAGAAATTCGTCATGTTTCGGACATTCATGCTGTTGGGACATGTCACAATTGGGAGTGCAGTGCCCTCTCATGCCAGTGCTCCGGTCCTTTTTAAAAGAAACTCACGTTATTCCTCCTACAGGTAATATTTTCATGCTGATCTGTAATCTCATTTTGAGTACATATGGCATGCCCATCAACTGTGATGCAAAGTTGGAAAGAAGATAAATACAGAGAAGAAAAAACGATTCAGATTTAGAGTATTTAGACTCGATTTAATGTAAATTATGAGCCAAACAAAAAACAACAAAAAAGTTGAATAAATGAATGAAGATTGAACAAGATGAGAACCCTTCTGGCATATAACTGAAAATCAGAAAATGGAAGAATAAATCTTAAACAGCTGAACCAAATGATTTTGAAGAGGAAACTCTATCATTTACTTGTGAATGTGAAGAATTTTAGGAAGATAATGCTTCGACAACAGTAATCTTGAGTTGTTTATTCAGCATTTTCATGCAATAAATTATTTTATGATTTATTTTCCAATATCATAAATATCAGAATCATTTGGGTTCTGAAAACAACTGAAATTTCCTAAAGAAACAAAATTAAAGAAACATAACAACTTGATAGGTTAATAATCAATCAAACAAAATTTCAAATGGCTTAAAATTACATGGAATGCAAAACAATAATCCAAAAATAGGAAGAAAAGCACACATCATAGTAAAAACATGAAACAGTATAAAACGAACAGTAGAAATTAAGTAGCATTGAATGGAATTCATCAACTCAAATATCATACATATGTTGTTCATAGCATAATAATAACATTGAATAAATTCGGTCCATAAATTTAATGCCAACTAGGCTTTCAAAACATAAAATTTAATATCCATTTATTTTTGCATTAAAACCTATTTTAAGATACACTAACATGAAAAAGTTCAATCAAATTATCGCTAAAGAGGAATAAATAGAAAAAGGTCGGACTATAAAACCGAACGAGGCATGAGAAGTTATTTGAGAGTAATGCACTCTTTCCTGGTTTATTGCTTTGTTACATTTAATGAAGAGGATAAACTTTTATGAAATGTGAGGAACATTCATACTAGACCCATTGATTCAATGGAATAATGATTTGATATAGCTGAACAATTCAACAGAAAATAGTCTAGACTTCATTAAAAAGTTAATGCTTGGCGGAATTGACCCACTTTGATTAAACTGATACACTCTGTTGCAGACAATGAACTGGAATTGCAAACTTTGTGTCTGTCCTCTGTTCAATTGAATCATTTATGACTGTTTTGTTATCATAACATAAATTTAATTTACAGAAAATAGTGCATAGAACTGGATCTTTCATGATCAACAACATTTTCCAAGCTGCCTTGAAACGTAACAAACACAATCAACCAAAACTAATTAAAGCTTTCCAGTTCATTCAATTGAAAGATATGACAGAAAAGCATCGCGATAATATCTTAAAACATGAAATAAATCTTTTGTTAGTATTAGCTTTCATGATTGCCAAAATACTTCATTAATTTTCATTCTATTTGACCTGAAAAATAGCAACCATAAGATTGTTTTATGATACTTACTGGTTCTACTTCCATGTAATGTTGATGATATTTAGGTTGAGGGTTTAAGCCTCCTACTGCTTCATATAGAGCTGGGTCTCCTTGGTAAAAGTGAGGGTTTGATATTGCTGAAGGAGAGCCTGTGATAGAGTAAAAATGCAGTGAAATGATATTTTAAGAAATCTGTCCTACATTAACAGGAAAATTCAAAATTCAAGATCATTGGCCATTCATGGAGTTCTTCTTCTCCTCTCTTTTACTCATCTGCATTTTTAGATATTTTAAATACTTATTCAAGCGACTTCTTAGTCTGAGTCATGTGTTGTTAGCAAGATATATACAATCAACTGATGTACAAAATTAGTACTTGGAATTTACGGTATATGCACACTATAGAAAGACGTAGAAGAAGAAAATCAGAATTTTCAGAATAAAAGAATGATAAATATTGATCACTTCATGAATTGGTAAATGGGTCAATGATATGGGATGGGGGTATCTTCGATAATGCAAAGTTTGTCTCTAAATCAGATCATCTACATACCAAAACGGCATGGATCTTGTCTCATCGTCCCTGAGAGTCCACAGAGCTCCTTATCTTTACTACAGAATCCAGCATTGGGTGGATAGTCTGTGCCATTGTCATATGTGTAATTGGCTAATACGTATCTCAGAAGAGGCACCTTCTTGTAAATTGTGTCTTTTTCATAAATGTACTGCACAGATCTGCAAGAAACAGAAAGGGACAGATGGAAGTAAATCAAAATGCTTTAAAAAACACCACATACCAAAAGACAACATAACATCTCCTTCCACTCACAGCTACAAGAAAGAGGAGTCTTCCTTGCAGCTTGGGAAGTAGAAAGAGAGAGAGAGAAGTTTGGTTTTTACGAAGTGTATCATTCAAATTTGAATATTTACGCCAAGAGAAGAAGAAAGAGAGAAGGAGGGGATCAGACCTGCGACCAATACAGGTCATTTATGACTGTCCCAAACAGCTTGATTACAGGCGCATGCCACGACCCCTCAGTAGGTGGGTGCTAATGCATTTTTGTACCCAGCCGTGCACCAGATACCAGAGTGTGCGGCGAGAGTATGGAGATGCCCCGTTCTTAAAACGTCCCTTCGTGTATACACCAGCGGCAGTGCAAGCTGGATACGAAAAGGCATTAGCGCCAGTAGGTGGAGATTGGTGGATCGTATGGGTGATGAGGAGGGCATTCTGGACACCCCCAACCCCCTTACTTTCAGTCATGTAGGCAATTAAGCCACATAAGGTGGCATTCTGTTTTCTAGTCATTTTTCTCCAGGAGCAAGTCAGGCGACTTTACCTGGATCATTGTTTTTTTTTCTTTTTAAGCTTTTGCTCAGTCATTTTCAGGACTTTTTTTTATGAAGGATAACCTATACATTACATAGGGAAACTGTAAACCTTTTTACTACACCATTCTACTCTAGATTTATTCACACTAGAATGATACTAAAACCATAACACTTATCCAAAAATAGTATATTACCTTATAATGTAACAAGAGCACTTTGTGATTTTAAAATCTACCCCACGTTAATCAGTCCATAAAAACAACCCAGTCTGGAGTACACATTTCTAGGTTAAGATTGACATAGTCAAACCAGTGAAGTACCTTCACTATCTGATATCCTACATTCCCAATGATTAGTTTTGAGATAGGATCAGTAAGCAAGCATAAGAAGTGTAAGATAAATAAAAACTTACATCATTCCTTCATGTGCATTTGAACATGAACTCTAACCAGGCCACCTGTTGAACTTTTGGCCACTGTTAACCCATCCAGGGAGGTGTTTCACCAAGTCGTTCTTAAAGTTACGCACAACTTTAAGTTCAACTGGAATCAATTCTTGCGCTGAATGCGTGCACTATTATGAATTATTACGCACAACAACGGGTACCAGTCGAACGTAAAGTCGTGCGTAAAGTCTTTCTTATCTTGGTGAAACACTGCCCAGAACAGGAATTATTTTATAACAAATTTAATCACTATTCATTTCCTAAATTGGCAACACTAAAATTCTAAATTCTCTTTTTAGAATGTTTTAATTAAAAATTATGTTACCATATGGAATCAACGTTGTTGAAAAGTAACGTCGCCACTTTGCGTGGAAAATGGTGATTTCCAAATGATTTCTGCATTACCAATCTAAGGATTTATGACCATTTTAGTGATTATTTTCCTTTAAAAATTATCTGCATCCAGCGACAAATGGTGATAGAATAAAAAAGGTCAGATCTAGAGTAGAATTTTTGTCTCTTTCTGCTCATACATCAGGTATATTTCTTTGAGCACTACATGAAAAAGTTATTGGACCAAAACACAAAAAATCGTCCTGAAAGGGTTAACAAGAGGAAGAGTGTTTAAACTCTGAGGTGGGTGATTGAACAAAAATTACACAGTCACTTTTTTCAAGTCTTTTTTTTTCATTGGTAGATTTTTGCGCCAAGAAAACAAGTCAAACAGGAACGCCAAGGTGCACATGAACGAAATTTATTTCCTAAAAGAATCCTTTATGAAACAGATCACTCTCTCGAATCTGCTCTTTCATATACATTCTAAAATGTTAAAAAACTTGAATAAAAAAGTAAAGCAAACATCAAGCAAGCAAAACTTGCTTGTTCACCAAAGCCCTCCTGTTGAACACGTTTTTACAATGCAGCTATTCCTAACAGCTTTTCCTAATTTTTCTCCCTTGAGCACTCCATAGACATGATGGATTTAACCTTTTAATTATTTTTTCATTATTATTTTTTTTTACTATACTGTCCAAACACCTCTCAGAAGAATTTTGCTGACCTTGAAGGAAAGAAAGGAAAGTAGGAACAAACCAAAGAAATATGCTACAAAACAAAAGCATAATAAACCCAGTGTATCATTTCCCTCATTTTTCACATGATATGCATATGAAGACGGAATCAACAATGATTTATGCTCCTTTCTCACCTCATCATATGCGTATGTACCAAACTGGAGACTTTTGTACAACTCCAAAGACTCTAACCCCAATTAGCAGAATCAGAAGATTCTCCGGTTTAGACAAAAGCGAATGGGAGAATCCTGATAAATATGCAATCCGCCAATATAACTGTGAAATAGCAATGTAGTCTAGTAGCTGGAGGACCATTTAAAATATAATAGAAGTTATCTCACCTTCTGCATAGCTCACATTTGAACTGGTAACAAGTCAGAACAAATTGAATGAAATCAATTATCGAGGTATCATTTAAAAAAAATTGAAATGAAGATTGAACAGGTTTGATTTCAATCAAATTTATCCCCATGCAATGAAATTTGGAGCTATGCAATTGAAAAAGTATCATTTATCATCTATGAATTCTAAACATTTTCTGATGAAACTCATAAAATGATCTTCAGCGCTGACTGAAACTGGATATTTTGATATATAACAGGAAAGGTGATCTGTTCTAAGCAAATGTCAGAAAAAAATTGAAATCCAAACAAAGAAATCTAAACAAAAGAAGGAAAAAACACATCTTGCCCTCACTCTAAGACTTTGCAGGTTTCTGTTAAGCTAAGCTTAAATAAGGATTTCTAGAAATTTCCATACACTTATAAACCAAAAAGATAATCATTCCAGACAAACAGTCAAACATAGTCAAATAAAACAGTGGGAAAATACAACACCAAAGGTGACAATCAGATCACAATGTCCTTCACTAAGTGAGCCATGTAGAATGTGCCTTAGATAAGACTAATGGGAATTTAAAAGCAAAAATTTTATATTAAGCAAAAGGTAATCGTTAGATACAAAGGTTCTTAGAGCTCTATACCGTATTTTCATTTGAGCTGTGTATTTGTAAGACCTATATTTCCCACTTGATTTGACGAGTAAAATATAGGTAGAGGTGAAAGTTTACAAATTCAAATTCTATGAGAGAAAAAGACTGAAACATTTATTTGCAGTTCAATCAAACCTACAAACGATAAGAATTTTAACTGGACATGACTGAATATAAATGTAAGAAAATTACAAAAATTGGTAGAATCAGTTACTCTCCCTTCATCATGTGTTTGCATTACCACAGTACAGAAAAACTTTCAGCCATCACGGAAACAAGCTATTCTGGGTCATTTTTATTTTTGACCCTGTGACCTTTTGACCCCTGAACTATTAAAGAATCTATCCAAATCACCTATTCCTTACATAATATACATACTTGGGCAAGGTTTGGCAGAAATCTGTTCAATTGCTCTGACATTATTACAATAACAAGCTATGTAGGGTGATTTAAAAAAAAATCTTTTGGCTTTGTTACATTCGACCCCTGAACCCTAAATCCTCACATGCTTATATATGACTGACCTAAGTTTGATAAAGACCTGTTCAACAGTTCTGAAGTTATCGTGGTACCGAGGTCCAGAAGGGCCTATGCACGGATGGACAACCCCAAAACATAGCACCTTCTGCACCACCTTACCTTAGCATATAGTCACAAAATTAGAGGTTTTTTTGTCCTATTGATTGGTTTTAGAGATTTTAAATTCCTGTTCTAGCGAAGCAGAATTTACTGGTAGTCCAGTGAAACCCACAAAATTGAAATTCATTCCTTTTTCGTTTGGAATTTAACACTAAAAGGAATGAATATAAATACAGGAGAATTGAACAAATCTGCAGAATCAGCAACCAGTATCATGATTTCTGTTACTCTTACCTCATCATGTGTTTGCTTTACCAAGGTACAGAACAAATTACATCTTTCAAATCGAAGTTCAGATATTACGTACAATCTCAAAGTGACATTAACCTTGACTGACATAAACCTGATAACATATCAATCCGCACCCTAATTGTTTCTATTGTCTGGGATAAGGAAGAACGGTAATCACAAGTCAACTATTTAATGATTAGAAAATACGTGTATATTTGATTTTATACTTTATCAAAACATTGTGATATAATACAGTCCATGTTTTCACGGGAGCCAGAGGGTATGGTCACACGAAATGAGTTCCAAATTCACTGAAAAGTGTCCTTTTATAGAATTAACACGTTGTTCTATAGAATGTCCATTGAAATGGTGCTACATGTATGTCGGAATTTCTTTATAATTATAATAATAATTAGATAATTCATATAGCACAGTCACTATATGGATATACTCTAATGCGCTGTGATATTAGGGTCTGTGGATATTGTCACTAAAATAATGCATAAAGGTACAAGATATTATTGAAAAGCTTCAAGAAATAAATGAGTTTTCAACAAGCTTTTAAAAACAACTAAAGATGGAGATGATCTTATTTCTATTGGCAATTTGCTCCAGAGTTTTGGAGCAGCACAGCAGAAGGCACAATCACCAAGAGTCACTTTTGTTTAAAGGTGTGGACGCTTTAGAATAAGTTTGTCCTGTCTACTTCGTAAATTGTGGGAGTATTTGTTAGCCTTAAATGATACTTTGTCTTTATGCAACAATGCCCTTTGGCTCCCGTCACTTTGTGAAAATGCGAACGATATAACTCTTCATTCAACATTTGATTTGAATCAAATTTACCACAAGTAATGAAAGAAATATATTGATTTTTAAAAAATTCTGATGCAAATTTTAAAATGATCTTTAGAACAAAGTAAATCTGTGATAGCTGATTTCTCGCATCCCGAACTTGCTACCGATTTGAATTATGTCAACTGGGTTATGTTTCATAAAGATGTTGAACATCTACGCACAGCTACAAACAACTGGTGACCCTTTCTCACATTCAATTTAGCATTCATAATGAATAATGAAATTAAGTACCAATTCTTGAACATTATGTAATTCTCAATATTTGAATTTGGCATTGCATAATGCTATTTCATGTTACAAAAAGATAATCATTCCAGACAAACAATAAAGAATGTCAAATAAAACAGTGGGGAAATATAACACCAAAGGAGACAATCAGATCACAATGTCCTTCACTTCATGGAACAAGTGAGTAATGTATTATATGGGGTTTAAATACAGAAATGCTCTGTTTTGCAACAGTTAATAGATGAATTTCTGGAATTATGAAGTAAATACACAGGTTTTGAAAAGTTCTCTGTTCTCAATTCTCATTTGATTTTTATTGTGTTCATGCATAATTTGCCATTTATCAAACTAGAAAAAAAAAGAGGTTTGCCAAAGATTGATTTGAAAGATCGCAAATTTGAATTTCGAATACTAGAATAAAAACAGTGGAACTAAGAAAAAAGAGAGGTTTGCCAACGATTGATTTGGAAGATCACAAATTTGAATTTCGAATATTAGTATAAAAACATTGGAACTAGAAAAATCATATAACCCTGCCAGCAATTATCAATTTTTGTATGTAATGCCAAGAGAGAAATAGAAACCTATTTTGACCTTCATTTGATAATTTGGATTGTTTCAAAACTGTTTGTGATCTGGACACAAGATCGACATCAAACTTATTCCTCTTTACGCCTTCAAAATATGTCATGTAGATGTATCATTAACCAGGCATTACAATACCCTGTATATATGCTTTTTATTTGGAAAAAAATTCATTTTTATCAACATGGTCTTTGTGATAAAACCCCAAATGACTGACTCATGAAAATAATAATCAATGTGGTGCTGGAAATCTCAGTACTAACATCCTTCCTGAATTTTCATGCTACCCTCATAATAATAAAACTAATTACAATATTAGTGACTGCGCTATATAAATGATCTAATTATTATTAATACTTAACCCTAATCCCATGGGGGGGGGGGCTTTTAAAGCCCCCCCCCCTCAACAATTTTTGCGATAAATCTGAAACGCGAGAAGCTCACGCCATAATTTTTTTTTGACTTTTATCTTTCAAGTCTCGCGCAACTTTTGACACCAAATTCGTCATGACCGGGTATGTGGTACCGACGCTACGTGCATTTGAAAAATATTCGTCGAGCCAAATATGAGTCCAAAACGTGATTTTATGTACAAAGTCAATGCAAATTGTGTTTTTAGTCAATATTCATAAATCCTTGTCTATTTTGCATATTAATGCATGAACTGAATTTGAAATTCATTTTTTATGCCTCTAATAATGTCACCAACAATTCCATCGAAAAAACAATAGGAATAATTAAGTAAAAAAAACAAAGAAATACATAATTCACAAAAACAATAAAATACATAAGAAATAGATTTCGATTGCATTTTCTTTCCATGACAATATGTCTGAAACATTACTATGAGTATCTAGACCAAAAATCAGCACATTGGGAGCTTCAGCAAGTGATTTATTGCCATTTGTTAGAATTCATGCATAATTATGCATAATTAAAGCCTAATTAGCATAATGAGTAGATTTTTGAAAAATTTGACTACGCAATCTAAGAGTTAACATCGCGGGCTAAGTGCATGCCAAATTTTGGCGCGATCGCGTGGTCGACGGCGAAGATCAGAGGGGGGGGGGCCAAATAAGCCCCCCCCCCCCCAATGAAGTGAGATGACTGAAATATCCCAATGGGATTAGGGTTAAGAACACAAAGAAAAGAAAGAAGATAAAACAGAAGAGGATGAAGAATAAATATAAGATAAAGAAAAAAAAAGAAGACAAAGAAAAAGAAGAAGACAAAGAAGAAGAAGAAGGAGAAGAAGAAGAAGAAGAAGAAGAAGAAGAAGAAAAAGAAGAAAAAGAAAAAGAAGAAAAAGAAGAAAAAGAAGAAGGAAAAAAATTCGAGAAGATGAAGAAGAAAAAGGTGAAAGAAAGAGAAGAGAGTACATACATACACACATGGACAGGCCATACAAATCAGTGGTCTCACTAATCAAATACTGCATTAATTGTCCTTGTAACAGTTGACAAAGGAAATAATGTTCTTGAGACAGATTTAATTTTCCGTTTATCAATGTGCTAACCTTTTTTTAGATATTTGAAACCCCCAAAATTGGGTTTTTGCACCCAAAAAGGTTGAATATTTCAGTGTTAAAAATTACTTGTCTAGTCTTTAAGTAATATGTCCTTCACTGCATTAAGAAATGTGTGTCAAGCTTCTTATATTGAAATTTAATGCAGATTTGGTATCTGAATAGGTGACTAGAGAGCAGACATGCTTAATCATTACTATGATTATCATTATTATGAAACACATGTATACGTTTGCTTTGGTTTCGTGACATAAAGCCATAAAGAACAAATTCATGAGCTGAAATTCCTGGAGAGACAGTAATCCCTTTGGACCTACGCTAATTCCCAATTCACCAGGGTCTTAGGAATTTTGCAAGTTTTTAATTGGTTGGATGTTACACTAGGTTGGAATTCACTGCAAAAAGATCATACATTGATCTTTTTTTATTTTTTGTAAATACATTTGCAATTCAGCCTTCGGCTGCAAGAAATGTTTTTAATTGTCATTCAATTCAATAAATAAACCATTACTACTACTACTACTAATTACTGCATAATCATCTTCATACAAGCACAGAGCATTTATAGCCAATCAGTGCAGTCAGTCACAAGTATATACTGATTAAGGCAAGGCAAATGAGATTCAACCTTATCAACCCTTATTGGANTCGATTTGTGCTGGATATTGGAAGGGCACGCAGAGCTGAGCTCGAGATCGGAATTCATTTAAGGGTCTGAAATAATTCTAAGATTGTAATGTTTCGGCCATAGAGGATGGTCTTCAATTTGTCAATTTTGTCGGAAATTGAAATATTGATCGACTCGGACTGCTGTCGTTCAATTTTCTATTTTCTAATTTCACATGAAAAATAGGAAATTGAACAAATGAATTCGATTTTCTATTTTTCAATATTTCAATTTCATATTGATGATGGAAATTGAATTGAGCGTTAATTTTTCTGTTTTAAAAACAGAATATTGATCGAGATGAGAGTCACTTTTCTAATTTTCTATTTTTCAATTTGAAATAGGAAATTGAATTAACGGATAGTACCTCAATTCTTACAGTTTCGGCTTAAGTGTGACCCCTACTAATGAGAGCCATGTAAATAACTGTTTGAGATTTCATTGTTGATTTTTCACGATGGAATTATCAACAGAGAGCGATCTGGTTAGTCTGGACCTATTGGAATGAGATCAAACTAAAAAAAGGCTAAATCACGTTTTCAATCTAAATAATCATCTTAAATCTATTTATTTATTGATAGCCTTTCAAAACACAGATATCTAGACATCCTTCAATATGCACCAAAGGATTTTACTTTGTTTGCATCAGAGAAGTATGTTTTAGTAGCTGTTTTGCTCCCAAAACTGATTCAAAATTTTCCAAAGCATCATTTAAAATTTAATGCAAAATACCATCCCACCAAAAAATGTTACTTATGCATGTGATCACAGTTCTTATAATACAGTTGTTTGAAAATTTCATTAATCTGAATTACGTTATGGTATCATCATTTTGGCATTGACATCACAGGTTTATGACTGAAATATAAGATTACATCACACACAGAATTCCACCCCTTTTATTTAATTTTTTTTGGTGAATTATTACATTCAGCGCATCACATATAAACAGAGACTCCGAGCCAAAATAATTTTCTTTGATCAAAAACGCAAAATTGAACAAACAAAGTCTGAGTGAAACCAAACAATAAATAAGAAAGTTATGAATTTCTGAAAGATAAATAATAATAATTTAAAGAGTTTTTAGCAAATTGTCGACTTTAGATCACAGGATATGACATAGTGATGACGTATATTTGACATTGCCTTACAATCACACCCCATTGCTATTCAAACCTTTGTTTTACTTCTAAAAGCAACGAATCACTATTTGTTAAGGAATTCAACTCGTTAAAACTATTTCCGTTACGATATAAATTGATTGTAGAAAT
>BQKZ01000002.1:16781-32585 GCA_036244855.1 Temnopleurus reevesii
AAAAACATTGCGAACAAGCCTACATTTACAATAAAGTCATACACCATACAGTCAACCAGAGAGCTGTTCTAGCATGCATCTATAATGCTGATAATTCCACACATCATACGAGTGCAGCACAATGTGGATTAATATACAAAATCAATAAACTGGATGGAATTTCCGATGGTGATCCAATGACTTGTAATAGTAAAGTGACCATACTACATGGTGCTGAGTGGACAAACTTCTTTATTTAAATGAACCACCTGAATGGGATTTCAAATGGTGACCCTCTAATTGAAATGCAAATTGTTATGGTGGGTAAAATATTATTGAAAAAAAATAGCGATGTTATCTGGGTTAGCTAAATACACATAGCCACTTGATAAAGGACCATTCATAATAATGCCCTATCGGCAAACAATTTGTTACATTGCCCAATTGAAAAGCAATAACAATATATATAATATATATGTAGCAATATATATATACAATATATTGTTATAAATATTTGTTATTCTTTGCAAACAAATCCTCATGGAAGACCACCAAATTGGTGAAATGCACCACCCTGCATAAATATCTGACATAAATAAATAAAAAGCAAAGAAAAAGGGCAAACCACATTGAAGCGTACCCTAAATGCCCGTATTGATGCGCACATATTGTAACTTTAGTTCGGCTTGTAGATTCAACAATGCCATTGTGACTTATGTAAGATTTTGTCATAATGTCTGGAGAACATACAGTCAAGCCTTCATCTTGCTTGATGACAACTTCTGAAGTGACTGTACACCCCCACTCTAGTAGGATATAAATATCATTACATGCTTGCTTACCTACAAAGATCAGGATGGAAGAGGTATAAATCTTCATCCCTTGACAAGTAGGGATGATACATGGTGCCATCTGGGAATGTAGGAAGAGAAAACACAATGCAGTCAGAAAAACTGAAAATATGCCTCAGTCTCTAGGTGGTTGAAATGGCTATGTTTAAATCTAAGGGGCATTGTTCAGAATTTGCAATTTATTGCAAATCAACTGCAAATCAGTTGAAAATTGTAACATGCTTTTCCTTTCGCACATGAAATAATGACCTTGATTGGTGTGTTCGGATCAACTGCAACTTGCAATCAATTGCAACTTTGAACAACGCCCCCTAAGTATAAGTCTCTTGATATGCATAACAGCTCTTAATTGAAATCTCAGAGCACTAGGCTCCTTAGTTGGATTCATGAAATTCATGTAAATGGAAATTAAATCATAGACTCATTTGATGTAAAAATTGTGACAGTTGTAAGTTAAAACTTGTTAACCAAAGACAGTACATTTACATACGATCAGCCAAATCCCCAAATAACCTCAATCCTAACCTTAGCCCAGTAAAATATCCTTAAGTTGTTCTGAACTGAAGACACAATCACAGCCTTAACCCTATAAAATTTGAACCAGAACACTCATCCTTATTTCAAATGTCAGCCAAGTAAAGAGCTATAATTTTCTCAAAGAAAATTATTTTTACAGGAGAGGCAAATGAAATCATAATTTTCAGCTCAGAATGCAATATTATAAATTAACATCTATACGTCACTGCAAAGACAACAATTAAGCTTGATATAATAACTGGTGCCTAATAATTCATTTGCAGGCAGTTGTCCCCCACTCCCCTCCAAGCATACCAAAACATCTACCTATAATTACCGGTGCTTGATATTTCATATGCAGGCAGTTGTCCCCCCCCCTAAACACACAAAGACATACATGTGCCTGATATTTCATTTATATGCAGTTGTCCCCCACCCCACTAAACACACCAAGACATATCTATGCTTACCGGTGCCTAATATTTCATTTGTAGCAGGTGTCCCCCACCATGGAAGCTGTGGCATCCCCTGATAGTTTTCTACCTCATTCAATATCGTCCTGTTCACTTTACCAGTATTCACTGTGTACAGATTCAGCGTTGTGTAATTGAACTACAAGAGATAAAAGGAAAATAAAAGCGAGAATGATTATTAAACACATGCTACATTATACCTAATATTTTGACAAGCCTTTGCAGTCGTTCATCACTTTTTTCAACCAACATGAAAATATATAATTAAAAAAAAATAAAACTAGACTAATACCTCATGCTTTTTGCACCATTGAAAATACCCTCGAGTGCACTACAATGCCACAAAACCACCCGTGCACGTGCATTAATTGTGCACTATGATCGAGGACAATATAATGAAACCTACTTTTTCTTTCATAAAACATCTTTTGAGTGGAAGTGGCTGAATGTTTGCCTTGGGCAATGGATTTGACACAGATTATTTTCGACAATAAATCATACCCTAAACCCACATATTTTTTACCTTTGCAGACAAGAAGAAAGATAGAGTGAACAACAATTTTAGGCGAAGTTCAGCCTGACTTTTTTTCAGTTGATATGTGCAAACCTATGAGAGTGGTCATACATAGCCTTGCTCACTTTTCAAAGCATCCAGTGGTGCATATTATCTAATTAATGAATATTCAACATACACGTAGGTTGGAATTTCTGTCATAGATGAGGATACTAATAAAGGGCAGTTTTTTTTGGAAGAATCACATTGCATGATATCATAGATGAAAAACTCAACGACAAGCAAAAGCTAAAGATGCCCTGGTCAAAGAAATGGATACTGATGATGGGCACAACGATTTATAACTATTGTTTGATTGGAATTAACGATTGAATATATAACAGATCAGGGAATAATCTTATTTTTAACATTTGATCAGCAGTTTTGGAAACTGAGGAAACTTTCTCAACATTTTACTGTACAGCTCTATGTGATAAAGTTGCTACACAAAAAATCTTTTGAATAGCAATCATGCTAAAATGCATAGCAAAATGCGATGCCATACCAGGAAAATTATTCCCTGCAGATGAAAGATTCGCCAATACGATTAAGCCTATTGCTATGGTAAAAGTGGCAGATACGGATGATGGGCAGAATGATTTGAAACTTTTGTTTGCAAGAGAAATCAGATTGCACAACAATGATGAAAGACTCACCGACATAAGAAAGCCAAATAAACCCTTGTCAAAGCCAGGTATGCTAATGATGGGTTGGATGAGCTCAAATAGAGGTTCCTCGTAACCCCAAAGAAGTTCTTCCACTGTGAGGTTCAAAGTTAATCTTTCGCCCAATGACTCCATTAAAAGGTTAGCAGGAATCTGAAGCATGGGGTGGTTCCTCACAAAGTAGGCAACTGTCTATGGATGTGAAAAATAGAATGAAACACATTAAAATCATTATGTGTTTGAAGGCTGAATCTTCTACACACCAACATCAATTTGAAGTATACAACAACTTATCAAATCATCTCATAGAACAAGTATTATAAAAAGGGGAGCATTAATTTCCATATTGTTGTAAAAATACAACTTTTCTTCATATCATTTTTGCAACTTTGCCTTACAAAGATAAATGACATATATACATGTGATTGCAAAATACTATAACACATCTTAAAATTTATACATATCAACTATCAATGTCATGCATAGTACTCGCATTTCCCTTTTGACAACTATAATATTATCAGGGATGCAAACTATTCCAGAATATGCTTTAAAATAATATTTGAATTACCTCAGCCAAAATATTTTTTTTGAGGATAGAAATCATATAAATTGTTACCGCTGGTTTATCCGAGCAAATATTAGGTTCAGCCGCTTGGTCATTTACATTTCAAATTCTATCCTAATGCATATTCCAGAATAGTTGTCATCTCTGTTGTATTGAAAAAGAACAAAAATTATTGCAGGTCTGAGTATCTTGTGAGATTGAGGCTTTAATTTCAAACATGTACACAATCATGCCTCCATTTTAAAATTGTTGATTCCTTTTAGAGCAATTTTTTGCATACCACATAGGATATGGTAAATCATGGTGATTGATCTTTAAAAGTATATTCTGGTATTTGCAGTAACAAAAAATAAAATTTGCACAGAATTGAGTGATACTTGCACAGAGTAATCCAAAAAATAAATAAAAAAACATCTGCCACACCTTTTTCCAGGAATGTTTATAAGAAGAGAATAATATGCAAATTTAGATCATAAAACCTGTTGTANTTCTATCGAACTACAGTTAACTTTATTTTTTCTTACCACTAATGGCATATTCAAGGTGATAAATCTGTCAGATTCAGGCCCCACTGAGTGTTCTTTATTAAATGTATAAAAATATCTTGGGTAGAAGGACAGCGTGTCATTGTCATAGAATGTCAAGTTGGGTCTATCAAATGCTAACCTGTTAATAAAAGAAAAAGAAATATCTAAATGTGTGCATTTCAAGGCAATGTGAAGAGGAGAAATTTCTGAAAAATGAGACAAATTAAATGATTAACAAATAAAAATTCTAAATAACAAAAAATATTTTACTTTCCAAATTCATTGAAATAAGCAGAACGCAAGATTATTCAAGATCGGACATGTGTTCATTCAAGTTACCAACAACTTTATGAAAAAAATTGGCATCAGGTCTTATACTAAATGATTGAAAGTTTGATGAGCATAACACTCTTATGAACTTCAGTTTTTCTTAAAGTTGACCTTGACTTTAAGGATGCCTTGGAGAAACAAGATCCTGGTTAAAATAATACATTGAAACCAAAAAGTTTTGAGTTGAAATCAATGCTCAAAGATAACATTTTTGTACATTAACAATTTACATCTGACAAATAACATTTCAAAATCTTTCACAGAATTATCATGTTGATGAATATTGATGAAATGGATCTACGTCATTCTTGGCAAGGGTGCATTGTATAGATCATCCAAATGAATTTGTCTCACTTTAAACAAATGGAATATGAAAACATCAACACATAAGTTCTTTTTGAAGAAAGTTAATCAGTTACCTCAACAAAGAACATTCCAATGTATGTTTCCACATCGTGAATCAACTGATCAACTGTTATCAATGATTATTAAGCAAAATAAACCTCTGTCATTCCATGCAAAGTTTATAGCAATAACTTACGTATATACATATGGTCCTCGCTCTATTACTTGTGGCTTTCCCCCAGCCTTGAATTCTTCTGGGTTTTGAATGTCAAAGAAATAGAAAGACTGCAACATGGGTATATTGGGTGTTTTCCATTCAGCGAAGAGCGGGGAAGACGGATCTAAAACCATCATCTGCAACAAGGAGAAAAGCAAAATAAATTTTCATTAGAAGATTTTAAAATAAATGTGGTCAGATATTGCAAAAGTCTGGTTTAAGAAAATCATTGAAAGAGGTCTCATTTTCAAAAGTTTGAAGCAAATGACAAGACTTAAATCTAAAATAAAATTGATTGATTCATCTTAACCCTCATTCAGAAGTGATTCAATTTAAACAACTGGTTTTTTATATCTAAATTCGATTGAGAAGTAGCATATAAAAGAAATTGCACAACTAGCTGACTGCTTTTAAAAATATAACTTTTTTTTACAACAGAACAGGGTATAAATTCTATATGAGGCGTGTGCCTGTAATCAATCTGTTTGGGACAGTCTTAAATGACCTGTGTTGGTTGCCGGTTCGCCTCCTTCTCTCTTTCTTCTTCTCCCGGCGTAAATATTCAATTTTTGAATGATTCACGCCGTAAAACCAAATTTTTCTCTCTTTCTCGTAGTACATTTACCTCGTTATATGTCATGATTAATGTTCAGACACACTTTTTATTGTACAGCTATACCGTTCTCATATAGCTTCATATATAGGCTACATGTCTAATATAAATTTAAAGCATTTTAGGATATGAGGTACTGCCTTAAGATATGACGGTACAGAAAGATACCAAACATCTCTGCATGCCCTAAGCTTTATTAATTTGCCTGAATAGTGATTATATTTGTCAATACCTTTTAAATTTAATTGACTGACAACATGATAAGAACAGGTGATTCATCAAACCATGCTCTTATTCATGAATTTCAAAGAAATAATCAACACTTAGTAAAAATCAATTGAGCATGAAAAGATGGTGTTTCTGTTCATGTAAACTCTATACATGTATGTACATGTGTCATTGAGACTATATTTGTCATAATGTTCTTCTAACACTGATACTTTTGTAAGTCAATATCTCAGCTCTGCAACTATGTCCAGTCAAAAATTATGCATCAAATGAAAGCAGAAAGATCAATGAAGACGTTGAACTATACTTATATATATATCCAACAGTCCCCATATTCTAAATTTTAAGATATATTCATAATTTTTTTTCTGTTGGAACTTTAACAAAATTGTCCCCCACATTCTGAAGATTCTTTGTTATGTAAAATCCAATTCCATGAAAAGGATTATTGAGGAGCAGAACTCCATATCATTGTTTGCATTTCAAAGACATGGTTTAAACGAAAAGTTTGGTCATGCTTTGGTAAACAAAGCTACCTAAATACTACAGAGATACTACATGTAAGACAGCAGCAGAAGTAGGTATAACCAAATTATATATTTTTAAAATCTTATCTCAGTGAAATATCATTTCTTGTGATCACAGTAGCATAAAACTTCACTGGAGGGGCTTCCTGAAAAGATAATCGGGAAGCTTCCATGAAGTTAATATGTCAAGCTAGGCACAAACAAGTCAAAAGGGTTGTTTTTTACATTCTGTGAAATTTTGATATTTTGATAGTACAATACATGTACATGCTTTTTACCAATAGTATTCAGAGAGTGAATGGCTAAAAGTGCAATGGGACAGAATACATTTAGTTCATGAGGTGAAAGATGTTCATGGATAAAATTTCATCTTTCACCAAGTAAACTAGATCTGTCCCATTGCAACAATAAAAAATCATCAAATGGACCAAACGAACAATGCCAATTGATATGACATAATCTTAATCTTTAATACACTGTAGATATCTCATGGATCAAAATAGTTTGACAATTGAACAAACTTTTATAAATTCAGGGACTAACATTGGATCGATCCACCTGTCAAATTCTATCTGAGCTTCATTTTCTTGAAAAAGCTGTACAATCTCTGTATTCTTTATTCAGAATATTTCTCAATAGCAAATGAATTCTTTTTTTAATTGCAAATGAGGACAGCACTCATGATTGGGGGTCAGCACAGTTCATGTTCATTTTTTATCAGTCCTCCGGGGTCCTGTTTGTTTGTGAATATAAATAGTAGGCCTACGTGTATCGGGTCATCCAACTTTAATATGTACGTATGTTCTGTAATCCCTTTACACTATATGACCAATGGAAATGAATATGAGCCGAAGTGTAGTATCATCAGTGTAAAAGACAATTAGACAATTCTGTTTCTTTCCCTCGTCAAAATCAAAGATATATAGTATTTTCATAACAAATAAATCAGGGAATCCTTTATGTAAAATCAATATTTATTCATTCTAATTCCTGCACAATGTGTCAAATCAAATAAAAAATATGCTATAAAGTTCATTTTAAACACACTTCCTTTCACATCGATCGACAACATTGTAAAACTGCGAATTTCACATTTTTCATGAAATATCAAATTTAGATTTTCTTGTCACCTACACGTTTTTGTCATCAATTCCAGACATATCCATTGAATGATAATTACAACATTTTCAGCTTTTGTGAAGATTTTTAATCTTTCTTCTTATATTTCTGGTATATTTACAAGACCTAGTTATCAAATTAAAACACAAAATATGTTTAATTTCCCAAAAGAGGTTAAAGGGTTTCACCAATGATGATGAGCAGAATTCCAGTTCCTCTTTAAAAGGCTGGATTTGATTAAAAGCAGAAAAATCAGACAAACAGCTAAAAAAAAAAAATGAAGAAAATTAACTATAACTATGAGAGTAAGAAATATTTCAATGACATTACCCAACAGTGATTTTCATGCATATTGGTTACAACTGAAAGTCACATGTTATGACAAATATCCTGCACTTCTAAACTGTTCACTAGAAACTACATGCATGTACTGTATTTATCAACAAAAAAAGTTTTTATTTCGCGTTAAAGGATTGGAAAGGGGGGGGGGGGTTAAAAGATAAAATAATTACTTGTAGAGAAGTGCACGGCAAACAAAGAAATCATGGGGAGATCGGTATTTTGCACATACGGCACCATATCTATGTAATCATCTACATGCAGCACCAGAAATTTGTAATATCCAATGCGTTGAATCTTTCAAAAATGGACCCAAAACCCATCTTCCTCAATTCAGTTTGTGTTTTCCTCGAGTTTCCCTTCACTGTGCCTTGAGCACAATATTCATGTGGAATATGGCACATTAAAAGTACCCGGTATTATTGTTACTATCATTATTATTATTATTATTATTATTATTATTATTATTATTATTATCATTATTATTATTATTATCATTATTATTATCATCATCATCATCATCATCATCATCATTATCATTATTATTATTATTATTATTATTATGATTACATATGTCAGAACATGTGATGATGATGATGATGATGATGATGATGGCCTCTTGTATAGCGCCGGTACCGCCACAGCTGGGCGCTCATGGCGCTTGATTACTCAAAACTTACCAATGTGCATGTAAGATCACTATTGAGTGATATCATTGAAATATTCATAACTTTCTTAATTAGTTTCCCATTTCCTTCAAACTTTTTTGTTCTGTTCTGTCTGATTTTTCTGCTTTCAATCAAAGCAAAATTTTTCTGACCCAGACCCTTCCTTTAAGTTCTGAGTTACATAACCTCAGTGTTGTGAAACAGAAGCTGTAATCTGGTTTGGTAATCGTCCTTATTTCAATACGATCCTGAATCATTGTTTAATTGGGAAGGTACAGGTGAACTTGGACTTTAGATCTTTTCGTGGAAGAAAGGGTTTGAAACATAATGCTATGTGAACTTTTGTCAACATTACTTAGAGGGTATATTTATCAATGAAAAAATGTATGAAATTTGGGTCCTTTTCACAAGATGGGAACATCAATAATTTTTTAATGAAATTTATTGACACTTATGAATGATTTAGAAAGTCATTAATAGTTTCAACAATTAATGCAGGTAATATTGGTAATATTGTCTCCAATTAATGTTTTGTACATATTAATATTCTTTTTTTTTAAATACTAAATAAAATATTCTAGGAAAAGTTTAATAAATAAAAAAAAAAATCTAAAACTAAGTGAATTAAAAAAATATTTATTTGTAGATTAATGTATTTGCTCCCTTACACAGTGAATATTATTTTTTGAGGATTACAAATATTAATACTTCATACCCAAAATTAGAAAATTAAAAAGTTAAATCTGGGAATTAACTCTCTGAAATGATTTCTCATTTAATAAATAGTCTTACCTTATCAATAACCCATCTGTAAACAGCTGCCATCATATAAGGGATACCAAGAAGAGCTGATAGTACGAGCACAATGGCTAGTACAACCAGGATACCATAACACACTAAACGTCTGGACGTCATACTTTTGCAGTGCATTTGGATCGAGCAGCAGCTACCTCGGTGAGTGACAAGAGAGTTATGACTGTGATGAGCCAACAACGGGGTCTCTTCTTCCTTGGCTTGAGCCATGGCTTCTAGGTTTTGATGATATCCAAGATTATGAAGATAAGGGATAAGTGCGCCTGCTAGTTCTTCAGATAATCAGGCGCCTCCCATGTTTTTACTCCAACACCACCTCGAAATTTGCAGTCATTTGCAGTGTTATCAGGATCTGTTTTATAAACAAATAGAGATACAATTCAAAATCCATCTTAGTACCTTGGAAGGGGTGACAGATAATTAAAGAATAAACAAATTTGTAGCAAATTATCGCTTTGTCAATACAAAACTAGTACGTGAGAATGCTTTTGTAAATCTAAGGTCAAGTACTATCGTAATATATGTAGGATGTACTAAGAATGGATTCATTGCCTTGGGGGAGCAATCAGTCAAATGAGAAAATTAGTTACTAGTGAAAAAATAGCATGATTTTTGGGATGAAAAAACGTTTACTTTCAGGCTTTAGCAGATACATTGTACATCTGCTAGCTATGCAACGTATATCTGATTGAAATGGGAGCCCAAGACCACAAAACCTTCAAACGAAATGTACGTACAAATGTGTGTACTGGTGAAGATTTTCTGGAGAGGAAAATTAGTATAGTTGAAAAGGCTAACTAACATAATAATAATAATTTACAGCATTTATAACACGCTTATCACAAATTATGTCCCTAAGCGCCGAGAAAATAAAGAGAAAAACTGAGGAAGTTCAGCAACGAATTATGTACAATTTACAATTTTACAATTTACAATTTACAGTTTGCATAAATCTACTTGTTATTCAACCATCAAAATATTCAATAGAACACCCCATTGAAAGGTGGCTTTATCTACTTTAATGAACTAAAAAATAACTTAGGGCATTTTCAGCTATCAAGTCATACAATGCACACATAACCAAAGAATGCAAACATAACCCCAATTCTGCATGATCTACAATGGCTACCAATAAACCAGAGAATAGCCTACAAACTTGGAGTCCTGGGTCTATAAATCACTGAATGACAAATCTCCATCCTACATATCAGAGCTCATTTCTCAGCACAAGCCAACCCGCAGTCTCCGAGCAGCAGACCAAGCATTGCTGTCGGAATCGCTCAGTCGTACAACCTGGGGTGATAGAGCCTTCTACATCTCTGGGCCAAAACTGTGGAATAGCCTTCCCCACTTCTAGAGCAGAGACGCAATCAACTTTTTGAGTCCTACCTAAAGACCTATCTGTTCCCCACTACATTGTCTTTAGAAGAATAACCAAATTGTACCACCACTAGGAGTTCTTGGACAGAAAGATAAACCATAGCACTAATTAGGACATTGAAATCTGTGAGACATTATTTTTTAGTAATCGAGCGCCATGAGCGCCCAGCTGTGGCGGAGACCGGCGCTATACAAGAGACCATCATCATCATCATCATCATCATCATCAATTTAGCTCTTTGAGGTTTATGTTGGTTGTATAATTCATGCATCTAAACTTGCATTCTGCATGAATATAACATTAATTAAAATGAACTTTTGTAAATTTCACCCCAGCCCTATGGCCAATGGACTTGGACCCCATTTTAGAAAAGTTATTCAATTGTTACAAGATTAACAATGCCACTGCTAATGTAACAACTCCATGTACATTAACAATAACACAATGAATAAATGTTTGCTTTAGTTGAATCATACAGTATTGAGAACAAGTCCATTAAATTAACTTCTGTTATTGACCTTTGCAGTCTAGACGGATCAACAAATAAACAACCAAAAATCAACTCAGCTCTTTTCTACAGCAGCATATTTTTAATAAAGAGGTGTATATATTTTTGACCAGTAACAAGACATGGCAATAATGTTACTTAAAGGCTAAGCGTGTACGCTTGGATGAGCAGAGTTTGGGTAAAATCATTTACTTTATCCAACCCCCTGAATCATACCTACATTGTAGCTCAGGTAGCTAATCTTTCCTTCAAAAGTACATCTTGACTGTAAAAATTCTGATTAATCAAATTAATTCTGGTCATTAACAATATAGGAAAATACCACTTGAATGAAGCATCAACAAATCTAATTTTGGTTCCAATTAAACAGCCTAATGAAAACAGAGTGAACTCCTGACCAACAAAAGTTAAATCAATGTTGTGTATGAGGGCTTCTATCACGAGAAAGGAAAACTGGTTAAAGGAGAACTTAACCAAAACTTGAATGTGCTATCAGTGAATAAAGAAAAATATGATGATCAAAATGTGAAAATTTGAGCAAATTGGAGTGATCCATTCAAAAGTTATAAAAAAAAAATTCTGAATCTACTTTGTACACAAAATTTCTCTTTATTTTTATTTCAAAATAAAATGGAATCAACAAAATTCATCCTTAAATACAAGCAGAATCAATATATCAATAATGAAAAAGTAAAATTCTGTCCACTGTTCTACAAAAAGTATAAATGCAAATGCCATTCCAATTTGCAATTGACTAGCAAGTGATTTGCCATCAATTTGGAACACCTTTGGTCTTAAACATAGATGGAAACATATTAACTTATATCACAAGTTCCGTACAAGGTACAGCATCTTCGCCCCTGACTTTCCAAACTTTACTCACTTGCAAAAGTTACCCTCCCTGGATCAGAGAACATAGTCTTGCAATTATACTGACATTATCAATGCAATGCATAGACAACCTTTCTACTTTAATAATCAGGTGTCAAGTCAATGCCAGAATAATGTCAGGTAAGATTGCTTAATACATTTGTGTAATTCACCACAATGCAAACACAACTTGATTTTTCTATTCACAAACTATATTATTGGAAACTTACCAGGGGAGAGATTCCACAGACTGTCTTTCATGAAGGGACAGGTCTTTAAAGACTGGGTAAGCCCGAAAAAAATCCTGTATTGATTAAAAGCAGAAAAATAAGATGAACAGATCAAAAAAAATTTTAAAGCAAATCGGACAATAAATAAGACAGTTATGATTACTTCAACTTTATTACTCAAGAGTCCTTTGTCATTCCAATTGGCAATGATGGGTCAATTGATATGATGCGTGTCATGCACTCTTCTGCAAGCAGTTTATTATATCATATTGTTGTAAACCCCCCTTTTTTCAATGTTGGAAGCAAATTTTTTTTTTAAATCATCGATATAATTATACAGATATATGGGTACAGAAACATTTATTAATTCAACCTTTTGAAGATCTTTAAAAAAAATAAGCATTCACGGAGTAAAACAGATTCTTAAAAGCAATTAATTATAATAAGTTTATTGACAGGAAGTGCATGACGTACGTCATGACACAGGACGGAAAGTCATATGTTATGCCGAATGCTGTATTAATTATTTTCATAGAAATATTCATATCTTTATTATTTCTTTTCGGATTAACTACAAACTTTTTGTAATCTGTCTGATTTTTTTTTTTGCTTTTAATTAAAGCAAAAATTTTTCTGGGGCAGACCCCGTCTTTAATACTTTACCTCTCCACCTTACCCCCATCATAAGGTTGTTGGGATGAAGACATTGTCACACATAAAGAATTTTGTTGTTTTAAACAATTCTCAAATCAAGATGTGTGAACTATTTTATTACATCCAGATTGATAAAAAACAAGAAAAAAATGCAAAAAAAAAAGAAGAAAGTATACAAGCACTATCAAGATATCTATGAAAATTGAATGAAGTGCTCATTGTCCTTTTAAATACGGCACAGTGTGCCTATGAACTGTAGGTGATATTTTCAATTTTACTGTTTTTATTAGCACTAAATGTTGATTTTTGAATCCTACTCTTTCACAGCTTTAACAGTTTAGGTAGCATTTAGCATCTGGCAGTTGGGAATTTTTTTAAACGAAAACAATGTTGAACAATGTCTGTAAGGTCAAGGGAAGGTCTATCCAATAGGGATTCTCTGAAGTTCTGTCTTTCCCTCCATCACTTTCTCAATCTCTCTCCCTACCAGGTCTGTATTCAGTACCTAACAATAAATGATTTATGCAGTATTCCTGGAATGAGCACAAGTCTCATGTGTATGCATCTCCATTGGATGATTGCAGCTCAGTACTGTATATTCTTAGAAATTTCAACCCTGCCTATCAAAACATGAACTTCCCTGGCACAGTACCAGCCTCAATCAAAGAGCATTCCCTCTAAAGAGCATTTACTACAGGTTCAGCAGTGCAGTATGAAATATATCAGAGCAGTTAATTATCTTTCAAATATTTGCCCTACTAAGCCAATTACAGTACCAATAATACTTTATGGACATATAAATAAATCTACCAATAATAATCAAAGGCAATCAGAGCTCACACTAGCCTAATAATAAACTAAAGACAGATTTACATTGGGCGTAAGCGCTAGAAAATGTTCAAGATGGAAAGAAGTCTGAAGTCGTCTGCCTGTTTTGGGGCTAATATTTGTAAATATGTTACACCAGTGTGTATTGTTTCATCACTACCATAACCCTATATGGTGGCAGCGGTGGGATATAAATTAAACATAAAATAAAATTAAACAAAAGAAAAACAATTAATCAATGATTTCATCTAGGGAACTACTTTTAATATTGCAGATGTATTAAAGTGATATTTCAGTCCTATTCAAATCTGGAAGATTACCATGGGCGTCGACTCAGTCTTGTTGTTAACAAACTTCATTCATCCATTTTTTTCCTCTCTTGCGACATTCTATGAATAGTCATTTTTTCAATACTTGTTCCGTATATCAAGCCACTGCACACTGTCAGAGTTGACTCCTTTTATTGAATAAGAAAATGGTTTTAACATATCTCTGCAAAGCTACTGCATTTCTCCAACAACTGAAGGAATCCAACATAGAGAGGAAGAATGCTATACTGATTTTTTAAAGTAAAAACGTAAACAAAGGTATCATACATTAAAAGAAGAGTCTCCCCCAAAATAAACATTTCTTGAACAGGAGCAGAAAAATCAGATATTTGCATAGAACAAAAGAGATGAAGGAAAATCAGACTAGTAAAAAGAAAGTTATGAATGCTTAAATATTTAGATAAATTGGTAATTCAGGACGTCATATGTGCACAACCGAACATTTGAAGTAATCTTATCAATGTTATAAAATGTTACTTGTCTCCCCAAAATATGATTTCCTCAAAAATTTAAATTGAGGATATATGAATCATAATACTTAGTAGATATGTAGAACCCCGATTTGCATGTTTGCATTCATCTAAACTTCGTGTTTTTCGGCTACCATGCAAACACCAAACTACTGTCAACGGACAAGAACTCTTTTATTTGAAGGAAATTCAAAATTTTTGTTTTGGGGGGATTTCTCTTCCAAATTGAAATTTGTTCACAATTGACTTTTTGTGAAAATTTCATTTTCATCTTTGACTAGAATTATTTCATGAAATGTCCTAAAAATCTTGTTGTATGATGAATGTTGTTCCACAATTGTGGAATAATTTTTCATCAATCAAAATAGGCCCTACATTGCCATGCGTTTTTGTACAATTTTGTAGCACATTTTAATGGACAAAGTTTGTGATTTTGCAAAATATAGAAACCGACCATACATTATAGTATGGGCATCCTCCACTGCGCCACGTTGCTCATCTGCGCTCCATTGACATACGCGATGTAACTCGCGCGCTCAGTGAAATCAAGACTTTCTCCTGAAAATCACCAACTGCGTGTAAAGTTAGAAAGAGAATGGTATGCAGAGAAGAGCCAAACAATTTGAACTGCAATTTACAAAAATGAGAGGGGCCGGAGGGTGTCTGACATTGTTTCTGGTCAAATTTTGCTGAGATATTTCTCATACACACTCTTTATGATATTTTTGATAATATCGGATTAATATTCAATAGGATATTCATTGAATTCATGGTGGGTTTTTTTTTCAAGCTGAAAGTTTAGGTGCGCAGACGTTTATAGTTCGATTATATCCAACTTTCTTACAGGTTCAGCTAGCTATCCTGTCGAAAGTTGGATGTGCTCATACACCGCTATGGTACCGCCCTCGTATTCCGTGCAATGTGAATGGCTTCATTTAGCTCATCTGAACGCCATATTTACCCCCCAAAAATAGATATTATTAAGATCAATAACACCTTCTATGAAGGTGAAAATTGATCTCTGATTTCTTGGTCACTTACCGATTCGTTGACTTGGAGAGTATCCTTCGTCTGAACGTTGTAATTTGGGGGAAAGATGGGGTTGTTTTTCCCCGATATGATTTCACTGTCCTCTTCTTTGAATTGCGTGAAAATCTATGACGTCATCTGAAACTATACGATCGACCAAAATAAATTCGGCAC
>BQKZ01000002.1:34249-82246 GCA_036244855.1 Temnopleurus reevesii
CCTCGTCCTCCACCCTCCCCCGAAATTATTTCTGATGGGAAGCACTGGCCATACAAAAAGGAATTCCACTCATCAAATTTTGCCTCTTTTCAACAAAAAATATCTTTCTTTTCACATTTTTTTTTACGCCGAACCCGCCCCTCAGCCCATGTAGCCCCAGTCCCCCAACCGATCCGTATGTTCTCGATCTAGAATTTGTCATTTTAATATCATCTTTGAATTTCGGACAATTAGAACTGAGTGAGCAAAGCTTTGCCTGTGGCACTAAAGTAACTTAGATCATGTTCGGTGTTATACAATACGTTTTACCACCTGAGAAAATGTTTTTTTTTCTCTATTCTGAATCTTCTGATATCATAACAATAGGCCCTTCATCCATGATCTTCCGATGACGGCGCCAAATCTTTTATAAATGGATTTGGCTGTCTCGCTCGTTCTCCCCCGGGGTGTCAAATACCTACATGTACTCTCCAATAAAAAGGATATAATATAATTTTTGTGCCAGCGATATCATGATTGAATGCGATTTTAAATAATTCAGTAAATGTAAATAGAGCATGAAGTACATTAAGTGAAGAAAGATGACGGAGAAACGAATTTGTACACAGGAGAGAGCCCAAGCATGACTAATTTGCTCACAATGGCATTATCGGGTCTTTTTTTTTTATATCAACGATGTAAAAATGATTGAATATGATGTTTATAATTCGTAGGATATAAAGCAGAGGAAGCCTATTCGGAGCGAAATACCGTATGATGTGAATGGATCATCCATGACGAATTCAAATTTGTACATTTTTATTATAATTTGCAAAGAATAATCTTATTTTTGATGATTCTGATGAGTCTTTCGGTGATCGAGAGTTGAATTGTTTTATCATTATCATTTTGTTCGGGGTGGAGCTAAGGAAAGAGGGGTTTCATAATCATTTTTATTTTGCTCATAAGCTCTCTTTCTGCTCTTTTCTCATGGCATTTTACACACCACAATTCTTGAAAAAGAATTTTGTTTTCCTTTTAGTCGCACAATTGTATAATTATGAATCAATTTCTCAAATTTTGTTTAACTTTTATGTTTACAATCTTCATTCAGTTTCTTTTAGCATTTTATTCACACTTCCTATATATCTATTTCGACATTTAAGAATAGTTGCTTCAAAATTTTAAAATCAAATTTACATTTAGCAATGAGTCAAAAAATTGTATAGGCGTAAATAAAATATTGGAAAAATGGTATTGAGAAAAATAGCAAGAAGAATATTGTGTGAAATCGATGCTCAGTATATAGGTGTATTTTCATATTTTCATGTATCTCTTTCATGAAGTAGGGGAAAATGATATGCTTGACCCCCAAAATTCGGGAGAAATAAGGGATTTTTTTTTCTTCCGCCAAATAGAATCACCAAGATTTGGTTGTATTTATTTCACATTCATTTCATGTTTTTCCCATGAAGGAAGCTGAACGAGAACACCATGCCAAGCGTGTTAAAACAATGAAAAACAGGAAGATCATGCCTGGGAAACACGGTATGATTGAATATACATCACATCCCTTCCTGCTTGCCACCCATCATGGTAATACAATCATGTATAGGAACCTCATGATATGAATTGCCAGAAACCCATTTATACCGCATCATGAAAAGGACAAGAGATACCGTACTAGACGTATAAAGAAATTAAGTTAATGATAACACTTTTACTCATTCGTTCCTATTTTTTGTCATTAACTTATGTCACTCATCATTATTTTTATCATTTGTAATGGGTGAATACCATAATTATCTTGAAATTAAAAGACTAATTCAATTATGATTCAAGCAATGTCAATGAAGAGCGGCAAATATCATTAATATTTTTTCAGTTAATATGAAACAAATGTTACGTATACGCACTGCATTGAAACCATTAACATTTTCAGAACATCTCAAATGTATGAAGACAAATAATGTAACTATCCTGATTATAAGAATTCAGCATATCATCTTCATCATCATCATCATTATCATCGTCATCATTTTCATCTTCATCATCAGTCATCATTATCATCATCAGAATCACTGGAATCATCACCGTTAATAGCATCATCATCATCATCGGAATCATCATCATTACCATAATCATCATCATCACCATCATCATCATCATCATCATCATCATCATCATCATCTTCATTACCATCAGCAGAATCATCATCAGAATCATCATCATCATCATTAACATCATCATAATCATTATCATTATCATCTTCATCATCATCATCAACATCATCAGAATCGTCATTTTCATCACCACCATCATCATAATCATCCTCATCAGCATCATTAGGATCATTTTCATTTTCATCATCATCATCATCATCATCATCATCATCTTCATCATCATCATCATCAATAATAATCATTATCATCATAATCATCATCATCATCATTAACATCATCATCATAATCATCATCATCATCATCATCATTAGGATCATTTTCATCGTCACCATCATCATCATCACCATCAACATCACCATCAACGTCACCAAGTTTATCATCATCATCATCATCAATCATCAGAACCTGTAACAATTTTCAATGCACTAAAAAACACTGAAGTGAAGAGATCAGGTATGCATGTACAGCATCTGTTAAAGTGTATTATTAGTATTCAAAATAACATGAGATCAAATCAATACTGAAAAAAAGTTTTATGAATATAATTCTGAATGATAGAAGTATGTTTTAATGTGTCTGGTAAAGCACATTAATCACAGACACATACCTGCCAGCCATATAAGATGAACAAAAAATCTTATTCCTGTGTTGCTAAAATCTTATTTTACAGGCAAAAAGAAGGCAAATTTCTTTCATCCAAAAGTCAGAAGACACACATGAAACTTCATTAACTTTATTTTTATTCATAAGAACTTTGCTTTGCTTTCGAGCATAAAAATCTTACAAAGTAAGATAAAATAAGAAAAAATTTTCCTAGTTGGCAGGTATGAGTTCAGGCACTGTGGAAAGTTTTGAAAAGTGAAAGGGGGCTATGCATTACCATTTTTGCACACTCCGATAGGTTTGCGCATGTATTAACTGAAAAAAAAAGTATGGGGCAATTTTGTGGTTGTTACAGATCACTCATTAGCTAGTATCCCTAAACTGATTATAGAGCATGTACGCAAAAGCTCTGCAATATATAATGCATCTACAAATTTTACCTGAAAATCCAACAGGCTTCACTGAATAATCAGAAATATGGAGCCTACCACCAAGAGTGTGCAGACATTGTATTCTGTGCAAAGAGTTGTCAGTTAAACTGGTAAAGTCATATTTTGTGGTTCACAAGATTTATAGAAATGCTAATGTCAGTAAGAAGCTTCCTTATTGAAAGACCGAACATGCAATAATATTTTGTAGAAAAAAATTGATAACCTTTAGCACAGGTTAAGACCAACTCATATTCTGAACCGAGTGGAAAATTAGAAGGTCCCTTTTGCAAGGAATGTCCTTTAATATTTAAAAGAAAACTAGAAGTAGCCATGAAATTATAATCTCGAACTTCAGTGCTTATAGCTCTTCATCTCACAAATGTTGACATGATTTTTGTTATCAGAAATAGGAGTAGCAGTAGAACCATAATGCTTAGAGTTACATGTATAAGCAGTTTCTAAAACTGGAAAAAAAGTGGAGACAATTAAAACTATGCATTAGTGATGTACCATTTGAGGTTTCTAATATTAATCACTGACACAGATATAGTAATATTTATGAGAAATTAAATGGAATACTTTTTTTCTGATGCATGGGGTTTAAATATTCATTCTTGAATGATTTCTCTGTTGAAGGCAATACAAAAGGGATGTTGAAATACACCTAAATTCAGCTAACTTCCCTTCACTGAGCATCATTTTCAAAATAGATACAAGATACTGAATTCTCTATTTGTTTTTACAATATATACATAAAAAATATTTACAATACATAAGTTATTTACTATATATAAAAATTCTTATATTCTATTTATAAATCATCAACCAAAGCATTTTGTTGAGCACATTTTCTTTACCAGTGGTTTTACAAATAGGCATACAAACAAAGGAATGATTTACGGATACAAATAATTCTGGCACAGAACATTAACATACTATTGAAATGTATGTGTTCTTGCACTGGTTTATATGTTCCTTTTTGCCATTGCCACTTCATTGGACAAATTTGTATAGAGTTAATGCATGATACAATAGAATAATTATGGCAAAATAGAAGACAGGAAAGCATGCTTCGTTCCCTCTACCTATGGTACCGTTTCTGTTCCTTTTGAATATGTGTCATTTAATTTATCGAAGACTGGGATTGGGGATACAACCGGCTGAAACCGCTGTGAATAAAAAAAAGGAGAAAATAATCAAAGTTAATAAACATCACAATATGAACTCTTCCATTCTCTTTTGAAATAAAACCCAGTGGGTCTTCAAAGAGTTGACTTTGTCAGAAGCATTGTGATGAAACTTTATTTAAACAAAGAAAAACGGTTTTGTATCAGCTTAATGACATTGTATATATAAACACAATTATGATTAATGAGCAAAATAAATATGCTGCAGGAGCCAAAAGATAATTGTCTGCCAACTTGTCTTGGCTCTCGGCCAATTTGTTTTAGTCATGAATCATCTAGGATGGAGTTGATTTTATCTACAATTTCTTTTTACGATCTATAAGAGTATGAATGAAAAAAAAAATATTTTAAATTAACATGTTAAATAGAACACAGGTATAGAATATAAAATTGCAGCATTATGTTAACAAGCATATGAAAATATAAGATCAAATTATTTATGGATATAATGTAAGGCAAGCTGAATTAAACCACGTGTACATCACTTGAGCTTTGTGCAATTAAATATGAACAAGATAAGATAAATCAAATTGCATTCGTTGTATAAGATTTTCAGAGCAATCTAAAAATAACTGCTTGTATAACACACAAAAAAAATTCAAGTACCAGTAGATATTGCAATAAGGTCATTGCTTATTTCCAACAGATTTGCCTAAGGTTTGCGAATAATCAAGTAAAATGTCCACAACAGTTTGTTGCGATATTTTCGACAACAATTTTCCTGATGCATTTCGATGCATATTTACAGTAATTAATATTTGCCTTAGATATACAGGAAGGTATTTTGAAGATGCATAGGAGTAAAAATGAAATCAATACATAGCAAGATTCTCACCTCTGTAGTGACATGTTTGGAATCATTTCCTTCTCTGTAGTAATGTGTTCCATACGGTAGATGACCATACCTGGAGGTTGTATGGAGCAGAGGTTCGTAATCTCGGTCTCGTCGTGTGAAAGGAACAAAACTGTTAATGATAAAAATAATGAAAACAAGTTTATCAAGTAATGCATATTTTCTTATGGATTCAATTTCTTTCGTTTACTTGGGGATACACACAAAATTCTTCAAGAGACTATCTTTATCTTCCTTTATGAATAACTTCAATAATCTAGAGGAACATCATCATATTTCATTCCCTGTTTCTGACTACAAGATAGATAAGATATTTCAAAATGTCTGCTCTGCATACTGCGCAATGAATAGAATAACTACATGATAAAACACCATTAAAATGGAGAGAAAAATCACACAGGCAGGATAGTAGGATGCTACATGCCTTTCATGCATATGTCTTGCTTTATAATTAAATGCACCAGGGACATTGAAGAAATGAATAACATGAATTTCAAAGAAATGGCCTTTGAATTGTTGCTATGTCCGGCTTTTGCAGGTGATAGTATTACAGTATAATCAATTATTGTAATCCACGTCTCTATAGTTTGACTAATGTTAAATATTTATCATTATTCTTTATTGACTTCACCAATCATTCCATTCACCAGCCCGAAAATGTTTAACACTTGAAATGTAAGCATGTTGTTATTTTCATTTGAATATACATCATACAGAATGGAAATTTTCTCAACGTAAGGACGGCCAAATTTGTGAATATAAAGCGACCGCGAAAATTTTCATTTACAGAGTACAAAATAAAACATAGTTACTCAAGGATGTGACTAGTGGAAAGGTAGTTTCTCATATTGTTGCTATGTGTACATAAACTAAGTTCCAAAACTTTTTTGAGGAGTTTATGAGAATAGTACTTACATGTTGTCATTGACTCTCATGATCCATTCCTGTGCTCTCATAGCGTCCCTAGCTTCTTCTACTGATGTGAAGTTTGTGGCTACTCTGAGCGTTGGTTGAAGGGGCTTATATCTCTGCTTCTGAACCTCAAGAGGCTCTCGGAATGGACCCTGTAAAGAAGGACATGCAATAATGAAGAATTCATTGACATCTTAAATCCTGATTCTTTGATAACTAATACCATTTTAATTAATTTGCAAAGAAAATAAACAAAATTATTCTCCAAATGATCCCCATGAAAAAGAGAAATGGGTTGGTAATGTCAGAATAAAATACATAATTGAAATTTAATTTTCACTTTCGGGCAGGGATTCGCCGCCCAAAAAATATTCTTGTGTTTAAAACAAACTTGAATTGAATTCTACACCCTTCTTAGGTGAAATAGATTAATAGGAGGAAAATAAGATGATATTGAATTGTATTTTTGCCTCATTACAATGTATGATGATGTCTCTATGATAGGTGACAAATTCAATTATTTTCTTAGATTTAGTGATCTTAGGGGGTGTTGCTCAAAACTAACTGCAAATCAACTGCAACTTTGCAAATTGTAACTCGCATTTTCATTCGTGCAAAGAATGCACATTTATCAAGGCGCGCATGAAATAATGATTTTGATTGGCACGTTCCAATCAACTGCAACTTGCGATCAATTGCAACTTTTGAACAACAGTTTATTAATTGGCATAAAGCGACTGGGCAATAAATGAATTAAAGATTCAAAACCTTCATCAAAAGCACATGCTCAAAGATTCTATGCAATGATCTATTAGACCAAACAAACATACCTCTCCCTAATGCAGAAGCATAACTTTTCCATAGGAACCCTTAAAACAACTTACCTGTGGTTTTTGTCCAATAGGTGGCAAGGGGGCAGTAAGGGGCAAAGGAGGAGATGGACACACCACTTTGCCTGATCTATTTTCTCTCTTGAGCTTAGGACCAGGAGGAGGGCGTGGCTTGACACTCCTCAGGATGAACTCCATCTCATCTGGGTAAGGCTTGAAGGGAGAGTTGTAAACACCAGGCACCTGGGGAAAAAACATACAAACATGCTCAAGTAAACAATTTATTTAAATTACAGCTTCATCTTCTTGTGTTTCATCCACCTCTTTGTCTACAGGAATAATATTCCACAAGAATCATACAAATTTGATTGTCAACGATTGACATTTCCAAGACATATGACAGCTATATCAAAACAATCATTTGACAAATGACAGAAGTTTAAGAAAATGACATATTGTCATTCAACATAATCTATATAAAGTTCACAATCCAATACAAATGCAATAGGGGAAGGGGGAGAGGTAAATTTGTGGCTTAATTAAGCTGATGATCGGGAGAGTTACATTTGATTTAGGGTTCCTGCAATGTAGGATCAAACTCTACCCAGGTCTTCTGTACGGTGTCATTAATAATCTATCAATCTTTCTTTCTATCTTCTTCTAATAATAATAATATCTCTCATTCACCCAAGGTAACCGCTTCCAACTGTGAGCTATTCTTCCAGCTCAAATATTCAAATGTGGATAATAAGTAATTCACTTACCACTTCAGTACTAAGAAGATAGTGATTCTTTCTTGCTTCTTCAAATACTTTTGCTTTGATTTCTGTTTGTAATTTCTGAGCTTTTTCTTCATCCTGCTGGAGCTTGTACTCCTCCAGCTCTTTTCTGAAAACAAATCAAAACAATGGGTACAACTAGGTGATATGTGGCTTTGAGAATGGCAAAACTTTTCACTAAACACATCAATATACTGTAACAGCTAATATTTTAGCGTTCATAAATTTTGAAGTAAAAAAGAGCTTGAGCTTTCAATCCTAGCAGAATCTTAATCATAAGCATAATGAGAAGGAAATTAAGTGAACGAACAAGTATATAATAAAAAGCTACACGAGGTGGTGGAGAGAAAGAAAGAAAAGGATGCGAGGGGCAATCAATCACAGAGCAAGGAGGGAAGAATATAGGAACTCCAATGCTTGAACAAAAGAAAGATGACCAGTCATTTTGCTTATAATTAAGATTCACGAAAATAAAACTCCCTTATACAGTAAACGGCAACTTCAAAGCAGGTTATACTGCCCAACATTTCTAAAAAACACATCAACATGATGAATAAGTGAAATGTGGGTTTGAGAATTGCAAAAACTTTAGCTTCAACCAAAATAAATTTTCACTAAACACATGGATATATACGGAAGCTTCAACACAGGTTATACTGCCCAATTCAGCTAGCCCCGTCAACTTTGCAACAGGTACTGCAGTGCCATGAGTCGAACTACAAACCCCATTGCATTAATCTGAAGAAAAAAAATGTCATCATGTTACAAATTTGTTATCAATTTACTACACTAGGACATGAGAAAATGTTTTCATATCAATTAACAAATTCCAACAAACTTACCTGATGATTTCATTCTTGATGATTAGACCTTCAAGATACCTCTTTCTGCTGAAGTAGTTTGCAACATATTTTCTTGTATAGTATCCTTTCCAAATCTTCTGAATCTATAGATAAAAAAAAAAGTACAGAATTTTGAGAGAGATCCTTTTTGCTAAGAATTATTCATTTGTCTTGCAATCTATTTCCTTGTTGACAACACTACATTGTGAGACAAATAATTCTATGTTTACCCACAATGATGCATATCTTTAGTGTTGGAGAACATTTTATTTGAAATGATAAATTATGAGATGATCACAAGCTACTAGCTTGGTATCAAACTAAAATAACAAATTATTTCTTAAAAAAGTAGAAATATTTTTCATTGTCATTTAACAGAATGTAATGAAATAATAGGGACTTACTGTGCTTAACCCATAAACTGCTGAACACTTTTCTTGATGCAATAAATTCCACAAAAAACATAGGTTACTTTGACCTTCATTTTTGTTATAAATGCTAGTGGTATGATGTTGGAATTTACNTTTAACAGAATGTAATGAAATAATAGGGACTTACTGTGCTTAACCCATAAACTGCTGAACACTTTTCTTGATGCAATAAATTCCACAAAAAACATAGGTTACTTTGACCTTCATTTTTGTTATTTCTTTTCATTAACTTTGGATTGCTGATTGCTTTATATCTAACCCATAATCTATGTACATAGCCCTACAACTTGAGAATGCCATTATAAAAATCTGTTGCATGATAAAAAATCTTCAGAACTGTGGTTTATCTACTAATTTCTCAACCATCTATTTGCAAATAGTCATTCAGGACTCCAAATCTACCACTTTTGTAGTGTATTCAAATTCTATGTAAGCTTCCTTCTCAAATATACAATGATAAACTATTTGCTCACCTGATGTCAAGTAATTGTATTTCAGAAGACAGAATATGGATTGAATGCAGTGGTTGTTGCTAGGTTGGTCAAGCTATTATGTTTATGTAGCCTACCAAAGTTAATGTATGCAAGTAGCATTTTGACTATTGTATATGTACTTTCATTATTATTTGACGGCTGAATACATAGTTCGCCTTGGGGAAAATGTGAACAAATTCAAATACATTACAAAAGTGGTCTATGATTGAGAAAATTGACTTACAAGTGTAGCCATTTTGTTATAATATTTCATCCTCATAACGAGCATGAGTTGTTTGATCATTGCCCTGTAGACCCTCCTTCCAATGTGTCCTCTCCACACCTTCTGTAGCTTGGTAGCACAGCGATGGAGATGAAGGATGTATGCACGTACACGCTGACCACGAAACCATGCTTGAATCCTCACTACTGACTTGTACTCAATCTCTCTTTGCTCCTCTGCATCTCTGTAAAGATTATTTTAAAAATTGATAAAGAGTCGAGATTTTATTCTTTTCTTTGATTCTTGAAAACATTTGTAGAGAATGGAATTGGGATGCAGAGCGTATATGTAATGTGGATCAAAACTAGGATTTAAAAAATCAAGTTTTAATTGTCATTTCTACAATCCGAGGAGAAAAATAGGGTTATAATCTGATCTTAAAGATGAAGATATCAGAGTCAATGGCAACAAGACCTCGAACATCTTGGCACTTTAGCTGAAGTATCATGTTTGAGATACTACGGGCTTATTTGCAGTCCCTCAAGCAGAATCTGGCCACTTTTCTCTGAATCATTTCGATTTTCTGAGTGTCCTTTTGGAAGTGGGGAGGCGTAATCTAAAATTGGTCTCACTAACGTTTGGCAGGACAGCTGTTAAATCTCTTTTGGGGCTGACCAGGAATTACGTCTCAAGAGATCCAGGACTCAGGACGACTTGGCACACAGTTTATCGATGTGTGCATCGAAACAGAGTTTGTTGTCAATGACAACACCAAGATATGAGAAGGTTGACACTTCCTGACGTTTATGGCTGCAGAAGGTACGTATATTCCCTTTCTAATTGTAGGCATTTGTTCCAGATGTTGAGAAGAAGGCTTCATGGTACGAGTTATCTTTCTTGGAATGTGAGTGGTCCAGAGAGTGGGTAGGTCCTTTTCAGGAGCACTCACATTTCCAAGAAAGACAACTCATTGTACCATGAAGCCTTCTTCTCATCATTAATCCACGAGTGAAACCTTCAAGCAGTATTGATTCCAGATTTGTATTATACACTCATCTGCAAACAGTCTAGATAATTGTGGATGAAAGACCACAAGCAAAAAATCTAGAGGACAACAGTCCATCTGGCAATTCATTGATGTACATGAGGAAATCCAGTGGTCCTGTCACTGTTCCTTGCAGAACTCCAGGTAAAACCGGTGTCTCTTGTGATGGAGATCCACTTACCAAGACTGTTTGGGTGCGCCCAGTTAGGAACTGTCTCTCCCACTGCAAATGGGATTCCGTATGATTTAAGTTTTTAAGGAGTCTTTCACGGGAAACTTTATTGAAAGTTTTCAGCAAAATCTAAAAAAGCAACATGTGCAGACTTTCCCTCCTCACAAGGGCACTTGTTATATATTGCTGCTATAAGCATAAAAATCATGGATATGAATTGAAGTGATTTCAGATTTCATCATCATTCATAGCATTCCGCGTTTGCCATAATTCCTGCTCTTCATCATGATGCGTACATGTCTGTAGCTACGCAATTTCAATGAATTAGCGTCTGGTACTGGTATTACCAATGTCCGGAAACTGGCTTTTCACTATAGACCTACAAGTAAATGGAAATATTTATTGAGTGAACTAGAAATGTAGACTTAGCAGTGCTAATGCACTTTCATATCTAGCCCTGCACCAGAATGTGTGCAGCAAGAGTATGGAGATGCCTCATTCTTAAAACGTCCCTTGCTTCGTCTGTAATGTATACTGGCGGCAGTGAAGGCTGGATATGAAAGTGCATTGCCATTACTTTAGGCAAGTTTAGCCTTTGGGCATTAGTGCCAAAGTTGATGGAAGTTGACAGAGTTATACTAACATTAACAGTTAGTTAGTAAGTCTAAGAAGGCCTATTCATTGACATTGTATTGCCTATAGCCATGCTTAGGGACATAATTTGTGATAAGCACGTTATAAATGCTGTAAATTATTATTATTATTAATTTAATGCACTTTCGTATCCAATCGTGGTGTGAGTATGGAGATCTCTCGTTCTTTAAGCGTCCCTTCGTGTGTACACCAGCGGCAGTGCCAGTGCCACTGGATATGAATAGCGCCTCAAGGCTCAACTTTATTTTAACTAAGACTAAGACAGTAAGACTAAGAGTCGACTAAGTTAAGACTAGCCTAAGCCAAAATGCTAAATAAAATAGCCCTGGCCTGGCTGGGCCTGGCCCCTGAGACTGATCTAAACCATAAAGGAACACAAATTCTAAATTTTCCTTAGCAATATATCCTGACTTATGGATCTGGAACCTGCCAATCTCTGTAGAGGTAAATTAGAAGTATGATGGGGTCACATTAATTCGTATACTTTTTCTAGAGCATTTTTGGATCGCGGTACTTAGCAAAATATATTTCTTAAAATATAAAATTATTTTCTAAAATCTTGGCACGAAATGAAACTAGATATTTTAGGCTTCAAATATTTCTAAAATAACATTAATTCACGAAAGAATCACGGAGATATCGCGATATCAAAATTCGATTGACGAAACGATCGCATCGCTCCATGCTGGAAAATGGCGAAAATTGTCAACAAACCGTGTCATATTAATTCGTAGACCCCGTTTTGAACAAGATTTACCATAAAATTGCTTCCATCTAAGATGCAAAATTTATGGTGCTGTCACATTAATTCGCGCATCATATTAATTCGTACATCTTATGAATCTCTACAAAATCGATGAAATATTGCAAATCTGACATCACCATCGTAAAGAGCGTTGGTTATTTGCCTATTGTGGAAATATTCTTAGCAAAAGGACCCAAAACAATGAAAATATTGCCAAAAGATCGGCAGATTTGCTTGCATTTGCAGAAAAACACGGGTCTCGCGACACGGACGTGAATCCTTCCAATTTTCAGACAGAAATCATCAAATTTGTAAGTAAGCAGACATACCATTCGATTCCTTGATATTTTGTGGTCAAGCTNGCAAGTGCAAATGATAATGCCAAATGCAAGCAAATCTGTCAATCTTTTGGTAATATTTTCATTGTTTTTGGTCCTTTTGCTAAGAAAACTTCCAGTTTAGGCATATAAACAACCCTCTTCACGATGGTTATGTCAGATTTGTAATATTTCATCGATTTTTTAGAAATTCATATGATGTACGAATTAATATGATGGGCGATGTGACAGCACCACACAACTGGCCCAACGGCTTGCAAGATTACGAACAAACACAAAAGTGTACGAATGGGACCGGTTCAAGAACTATTCACAAGGTGTCACTCGTATTTTATACACGTTTTTTAGTCTTAAAACGACTCATAAAATACAATAAGGTATACTTTAAATAACAGAAATTTAGATCGTTCTACTTACTTGTTTCTTAGGAATATTTGTTGCATTATTGACGAGTTACAACGTTGTAATCGCACAAGAGTCGCCATTTTCCGAGCGAGCGGAGCGATGCAAAACAATAGGGGAGTCATAGCAACGCAATCCGAGCTGGATCCGTTGACTAGCGCTGGCGCGCCCCTCTAATGGGGGCGGCGGGGAGGGAGGGGGGGGGGGGGGATATCCCCCCTCCTTTTTTTTCTCTATTCCGGAATTTTCCCCGATTTGCGCCTGAAAAAAAAAACCCTATTTAAAAAAATTGGGAACGCGTAAAGTATGCGGTATGTAGGCCAATGTATGTAGGCCCTACAGTCGACCCGGTGAGTGGAGGATGTTGGAACCGGGGTATATCCTTCCTTCCTTCTTCTTCTTCCTTCTTCCTTTAGTGTGCAGAACCTCATTGGAGTATTGTCGCACAACATCGGTTGGTTGTATTTCTTGCTAACATGATCCCCTCCCATTTATAGAGATATAGGAAAAGTGACTTTTTTTAACATTTGAATTCTGTACCGTAGTAACATTTGGGAAAACAATTCTAAATGGCCTTACACTAGGGATGCCCAAGACAAGGACGTTATTCCCTTCACTGAAAGGCAAAGAGATTTTTGAACGCATATCATGAAAGTGAATGGCATTGGAATGACATTGGAGGAGCATAAATGAAAGAAGACATGTAAAACAAATCCACGGATACCTTACCCGAGGCGCCAACGGCAAGAGAGCAAATAAAGCCAGGGACATAAAAGGGGGAGCTAGGGTGTGGCAGGGGGTATTCCCTTCCGAACGGCATGAGATTTTCGAAATGCAGGTCATGACAATTAAGGACGGTTTTCTGTCCCCTAAAACATTATAGTGCGTGGAGTATGATCAAATTTGCAATGACATGAGAAGAAATCTCGGCCCTATCAAGATTGCAAATGGCGAAGGAGCAAATCAACCGAAGGGAGGAGGGTCTCCCCCTCTTGTGTTTTTGCTGGGCACTCAGAGATTCCTTTCTTGTGTACATGAAATTATTAAGTGACATATAATTTTTTTATCGATCAAGTGCTATAAAAGATGCTAAAGATGTAAACATCTTCATATTAAACAAAAATTTGTAGACCGATGAATTTGTAAATTGGAGGCAGCCGATATGTTTATACGTACTTGTTTATAATTGTCTATGAGTAAACGAACTTGGAAAAGGGTGCAAATCCCTGGATGCGCCATAGGTCTATTGATGCGCCGACCAGTTGACGACTAAAAGATAGGGAATACAATAATACTATAAATAACATGTACTGGCATGCAACTGAGGAGGGAAAATGACTGTTCTCGACAAGGCTCTGTACTTCATAACTGCCGGAAAATTGCATTTAAAGGCAAATACAGTAGATTTAACAAAAAATTCCCCAGAGGTACAACCCCGGACCCCGTCACGCCTCCCTCGGGGCTTCGCATCATACCTACGGCGCTTACTCGTTCTAGCTTTGGTCCTCATGGTCCATGGGTGAACTATACTGACCAGAGTTTTCTTTATATTTATGGTGCAACTCATCAAACATTTTACAACAAGTTTTTATGAATGTAAACATGCAAATATGGAACCTTCATAATGTCTATCTTCAAGATATCCTGTAGTTAGAATTTTGAGGAAATCATATTTTGGTGGAAAATGTAAAATTTTATAACATTGATATAAATGCAAGAAATGGTCAGTTGTGCATGTTGTTTAAATATCTAAACATTCATAAATTTCTTAATTATCCGGGTTTGTTTTCCTGTTTATTTGATTTTTCCGCCCCTGTCAATATTATCTTTGGCCCTTAGACTCTCCTTATCATATGTCCAACATATGCATCAGAAAACTGCTTTATTAGGGTCCAAATTGAATTAATGCTCTCCCAGACCACCCTCGCTCGATCGGTCGCAAAAACGGGGTTTCAAATTACCCGCCCCGGCACCCCCCCCCCTCCGAAAAAAAATCTGCCTGGGTTACGGGCTTGAGAAAATTGATCATGACAATGGCAACGATGAGAATGATTTCATTCTTTCTCAACGGTTTCTCCCGGGAGCATGGAATAAATGCACAATGCTGAAACAATGGCAAAGATTGGCATTAAAGGTCCACTATTATGAAAATACAAGTTGATCTGTATTGATGTATTATACCATTATCAATACCCTTTTCAGTGAAAGAGGGCCCAAATGTGTTTCATATATCTTATAATATATTTTTTTCATTTTTATGTTGGCTTAGTAGGGAACGCCCCTAAAAATTTCTTTCAAATGTCAATCATGTTGTGACATCACAAGAGTCAAGTTTGTTCACCTTTCTAGATCATGTTTCAGAGCTGGTTCTGTAAATAACAAAAGGAAATATGTGGATCAATGCAGGGATTTCAATTCAGGTGATTGCGCATTCCAATTCCCTTTCATTGATCCACATATGTCCTTTTGTTATTTACAGAACCAGCTCTGAAACATGATCTAGAAAGGTGAACAAACTTGACTCTTGTGATGTCACAACATGATTGACATTTGAAAGAAATTTTTAGGGGCGTTCCCTACTAGCCAACATAAACATGAAAACAAATATTATAAAATATATGAAACACATTTGGGCCCTCTTTTACTGAAAAGGGTATTGATAATGGTATAATACATCAATACAGATCAACTTGTAATTTCATAATAGTACACCTTTAAAAAAAAAACAAAGGAATATAAGAAAGTGTGTAACAAAAATGTAGTCTTCGCTTCAGGATCAGTCGCTTTATACTAGTGCTGGAAGTACACGTAGCTTTGCCTTTGTGCCATTCGATCGACGATGTGGATTGGCATTTAAACATGGCAAAGGGCATGTTTGAAACAATTACATTATTCAATATTGTATTATCTCTTTTTCATGTTACTTTTGCGTCGTTAAACAGTGACAATGTCTTATTTCAGCTGCAATTTCCTGGTGCTTCTGCCCCCGGTCACGTAAGTCAGTCCCAGCTATTTATGTTTGTGTTGCATCTAGCCTCTACTGTCATTTGTTTGTGCAGTTATCTTCTTATTCGATATAAATCATATCATAAGCTGCCTCCTTCACACTGGAGGTATTATGAAACTCCTTTACTGCTTCACCATGAATACTACCTTAATACCTTTCTATCCAAGTCTCCCGTCTGATGCTCATGAAAGCCTGCTTCTCCTATCCCTTTTCTATCTGTTCAAAATTGATTGATGCCCACCGTACCGACCTTATTCAACAAGACTAAACCTATGAGACTGCCGATACTGACACTGTACTACCCTGATATGAACCACAAGAATCTCCAAAATAGTGGAGGGATCAACTAAGAGAGAGAGAATATGAGTAATATGAGTACGACTAAGCTATATCGTACTTTAAGTACTAAATATTTCACTTCATTGGAGGCCTTCAAGAGAGCGCTTCCGTCAAGCATCTAAATTCTAATCATGGAACACATGTTCCAAACTTTCCTTAGCACTATATCCTGACTTATGGATCCTGTTAAGTATCTTTGTAGAAGTACTTTAAGTTTAAGTGAGTGAGTGAAGGAGTGCACCCATTCAGATTATCATTAGACATTAATTTACTTTCCATTTTACATTACAAACAGTCAATGTCAATGACATGGAGGTGGGTTGAGGTCCCCACTGCATGCACTGAACAAAGAGATACTGTGTAAGTGAATGAGGGGGACCTAAAATTTAAGCCTGACGAAAATAAGGGTGATCAAGCACGAAAATGGGTGGTTGAGCTGTCATGTGATAACCAAGCTAGTCTAACGAATAGTGTAACGTTACTTCGTTAGGCTTATCTGCCAGTGTGAATGGACACGAGGAAGTATTTTTTAGTCGACTTCTGAATTTCAAGTGCCAAATATAAGGGGTGAATGAAATTGCTTATTATGTGGCTGCATTTTTAGGACATAATCAGGAAGAAAAAAAGTGCAATTAAAAAATAAACTTTCACTTTCAGCTGTCATCACCATTTGAAATATTTCTTCTAATTTGTACAGTTAGAGCAGTATGCAGATAAAAACATACTGACCATGAAAACAGCTAATAATGAGCAATACCAATGCATCCTGCCCCCTGAGGATGATCCAAATGCACAAGATGTTCTTTCTTACAATGGACCATCAGCCAACAAACTCATGGAACCTGTCATGAAAGGTGGATCATGCACTTTGAGGGTAAGTATTGGCATGGAGGGTGTTTCATGAAGCTTGTCATTGTGACAAGCACTCATTCTCAGACATTTACCAGAGCAAAAGTCTGAGATTTTTCTTTTTTAATCCAATGAAAATCAGCAGTGAATACTGACTTTATTGTTGCTGCAAGTAGCTTCAGGGACTCCCCCCCCCCCCCCCCTCTTGACCCCATGGTATGAATTTTGGTCCAAATTAAACTAAAAGGAAATAATAGAGGTATCCTCCATATGTCTTACAGTCAGAATTCTTTGCTTATTGGTTATCGATATAAAACTAAGAATAGTGCATATTTTGGCCAGTGTTGCCACCATGATCGCATTGTTATTAACCCTATTATATTTATAACAGGTAACCAAATAACTCTGACTTGCTCTGTTTTGTTGGAAAATGCAAATCTATCAAGTCTTTTTGGAAGGCATGAAGAATTTGTAGGTTGTTTTCATGAAACATTGTTGCAGTAATATTCTTTTTGTGAGAAATCCCATAAATTCTCTCCAGTCACTGGGAACTTCCATTCCTGAGCCAATAGCTAGATCAGACAATATTTTAAATGAGAATGATTGCATTACTTGTACATTACTTTTATTTCCATGTTTCATATACATTTTCACACTAAATGATAGCACTGATTATATCATGAAGATTATTTAGTTCTACGAATGGTACTTTCCATTAGATTTGCTGATCGATGTGCTTCTATTATTGTAAAGAAATTCATCATTTTCTGAAGTGGTTTGCCAACCTAACAAGGCTATGAATGGAATGATCCCTCACCACCAGTACCTATCATCACATTTGATATGTCTTTTCGTAGCTAAAAATGTATTGTTGGCTAAATTATATGTTTTAGTGATAAATATTGTTATTATGTACAGGTGGAAACTTATTGGACTTATGAACTGTGTCATGGCATGCACATACGTCAATTCCATGAAGAAAAACTACCAGGCCGGGTAAGAATAATTTGATGAGTTACAATGTATATTTCCAAACACTATCAGTATTTTTTGATAGAAGAGTATCTCAACTTTGAAAAGGTCATAAACACAAAAAGGGCAACAAAAGAATATAGGAGAAGATATGTATGAACGAACAATGATAATGTTTTTACCTAGTAGTTCTTAAAGGTTATCTGATTAAAAAAAATATATATATATAATTTGTATATAGTGTATATTGCTTAAGTGCGTAGAATCAACCAAAAATAAATTTATTAATTATATTATAGATCACTGAATGAGGAGTTGAAAACAAACCATGATCAATGCCTTGAGACTAAATATCATATCAGCTCAGTGTGAGAATTTTTGAATGTGCATACTTTTTGTAGAAGTCCCCATTGCTTAAACAAATCACTTGTTATAGTGTTCATACTCTATGAGTGACCACAAGCAAGTTAGTAAACATATTAGTCATTGTGTTCCCCTTAACCAAAAACCTTTTGTCAGCTAGTGAACATTTTTGATACAGTATCCCCAAATTTTCTTGATGACCACATTACATTCCAACAATATTGCATTGTTTTCTTTGCAAATTATACATATATATATATTTTTGTATATTTGTTGGCTTCCAAGAGCCTTGTTGAAGGAAGTCAAATCTCCTATATCTTTTCAAATCTAAACACTCATTTTCTATTGGCATGAAATATGATCAATATCCTTCTTCCTTGCATTCATCATTTAACATGTCCACATATATCCCCAGATCTTATCTTTGATAATCCGATCATTACTCCTTGCAGGATACCAAGAAACAAGAATTTTTCCTTGGAAAGGACTTTGCCTATCCTCAAGACCAGCAGTTTGCAAGTCAGAATATATCAAAGATAACGGGACCAACAAAAGATATAAAAGTGAGTATAATAACTTTGTGGCAAATGTCTTGATCTGTCCCATTTGCATTTTGTGTGATGAAAATGCAGATTTTATAGTGGAAATATCAAAGTTCATGATAATCCTATAGATTCTGTCCAAAAGTAGTAGTCAGTAATATTTACTTTTCAACATTTCGAAGATATACTTCAAGTTTGATACAATGTATAGAGTTTGATTCAATGTATAGAATCATTTTATAAATATTGTACAGGCTCTTGTTATTCCTGACACAAATAAACGGACAAAGAAAAGATATTGACATCCACATCAAAAGTTTTGCCACTTACATGTTACCCCAATCTTGAAGAAGAAACGTCGTCTACATTGTGCTGCAAGGGTGTGGTGAAAGAGTGCCTGATGGGAAGATTCAATGAAATGCTTGCATGATAGATTGATAATAATTATGCCAAAGTAATGCCATAGTAGATGATGATAAGATGTGGACTGTCTATCATTATTTTCATTATTATTTATGTAACAGGTGCCAACACTTTATCTAGATGGAAAGGATATTCCATTCTTTGAGGTTCTCATGGGCAATGGTACTCCATGTGACCTGAAAAGCAACACGCCAAGAATGACGAGAGTGAAGTATATTTGTGACAAGAATGGTAGAGCGGATATATTATCACTCAAGGAGACGAGTACATGTGAATATGAAGCTATTCTCTTCTCCGGACATTTGTGCAGTCATCCTCTTTACAGGTGGGTACAGAAATATGATATGATATGATATGATAGTATCTTCCCTCCTCCATTTTACCTTTATCCATTTCTCTTTTAAAAAAGAATCCCAATATTTTGTATAAGTATTGTTTCTCCATCTCTCTTTATATTTCTTCTTTTTAGATTTCCTCTTTTTCTTTTTCTCTGTTTCCCCATCTGGTCCATTTCTTACTCTCTTCTTCTTCCATTGTCATCTCATCTGTTTTCCATTATTCACTTTGATTCATTTCATTCCCTTGTCTCTCTTTGGTCTATTCCAAAAACGTATCCCTTTCTCTCATTTTACACCAAGCACCCTCAATCTGGTTTCATTTAGTAGGTTTTGTCCTTTTCTTCAGTGGAAATATAGGTACCTCTAAGTTAGTCAGATCTTTTGGGACCATGAAAATATTAAGAGAAATTAGACTTTACAGGGCTAAACAACAGAAGTTTTATTATTTTGTTCCCAAAAAATTGTTTTGACTTAAACGATTATTGGACTTAAAGAAGTTTAACGTCGGCAGATTTGAGTGTAGGTAAATTTATTCTTGATATACAGTCTACTCAACCTAATAAAGTCGAACTTGTCTCAATCAAATAATTGCCTAAGTCAATCTTAGTATTTGGAAAAAATTGATATATAAAACCTTCTTTATTTACCTCTTGTAAGTAAAATTTCTCTGAAGACGGAATGACTTATATGGTCCCAAGCGATTCAATATATAGGCAGATTTACCTCTATTTCATGAATACATGTATTTAGATAATATTATGCAGGCCTATCATGAGAAAGTAACTTTCAATTATATTTTCATGTGACAATATGTTTCCCATTTTACTCCCCCTTCTTTTTATTAGATTAAAAGAGTCACCAGTGAACACCATACAGTGTCATTCTATGGAGGGATCACCAGCCCTTCCTGAGGCTTACGAAGCTCTCACAAAGAAAGAAAACATTCACCATGTTAATCAACCTATAAAGGTAATTCCATTCTTCTACTTTAGTGGACAAGAGAGTTTGTTTATTTGTCACTGCATATTATTTGCATTACTGTGTGGCATCTTTACCAGATATATAAATGAAATGGACATTCATTTTGCATTGAGGTATAGACCATGATGCTTAAAAAGCCAGCTGAGGTCTTGCAGAGTTATTTTTATCAAAGTATGTGATATCATAAGCTATTTTTGTATCTTTTTAACTGTAGAAATTGGTGCCCTTTTGAAACTCATTTGAAATGAGGAAAAGTTGTAAAAGCTTATGTAGGTGTGAAGTGGTATATATATTTGATTTTGATCGGCAGTATAATAAGGATATATCAGATTGTCCTGTCCTGTCAATTGTCCTGTCCTGTTGTTGAAGATGTGCTTTAGGTTAAAACTCTGCTTAGTTTACCTTGTCTATCTGACCAAACTGTGCTCTGTATTGTACTCTATTGGACCAGTTAGAGACAGATGTAGGTAAAGAAAACACTGGAGACAGGTTGACTGTTTAGACTTTTCCACTATTCACAGATGGTCTGTATAAACAGGTTGGTTGTTTTGACTGTATCTTGACTGTATTTTGCGATGTTGACCTCTATTTCAATCAATTATATGTGCATTGGACACAATTATATCATATTTCAGCAGGCAGAGGCAGAGGCAGATACTGAAGACAAGATAGTAGAATCGGTGGACAGAGCCGAGCGAGGACCGGTCACTTCTCTGGCCGATGACCAGCTGCTTAGAGACTTTCTTCAGGGCGAGTACTGCTTACATGGCGGCCAGGGGTGGTGGAAGTTTGAGTTCTGTTATGGAAAATTTGCTCAACAATATCATCAGGTGAGGGAAAAATACAGTCAACCTTGCTTAAGTCCAGTCTTATGGGACTGAAGAAATAGCTTTGACATGGAGGAAGTTGGTTTTAAGAGGGGTAAAAACTATGGAATATAAAGAAAAGGGGAGTTAGAAACACCTTTTATGCAAGGGCATAGGCAAGGTCGACTGTATCTAACCAAATACGATGAAAGATAGCTGGATAGAATTGCATCAAGACTACTCCTCCCCCCCCCCCCCCCCTTACACCTCATTCCATTGCCATCACCTGCTTTCCCTCTTCCATACCCCCCCCCCCCCCCCCCCCCCCCCCCCCATCCCTTGCTAGAATTCATGCCAGACCAGTCCTTTACCCTTTGGGCAATTATCCTTTGGTTTTCCAGTGGAGTTGTCCTCTAGGGGTGGTAGTATGATGTAAATTGTCCTTGGAGAAATTGTCGGTCCTATAACCCTCCAGATGGAAGATATAATTAAAGAATGTTGATCATTTTTCATTCCTTTTATCATCCATTCTGTATCTCAGTACATAGAAAATAAGTCGATGATTTATCAGTACAGTCAAACTTCGTAAAGAGCACGGATATAACGAGCTCTCATTATAACAAGGTAATTTTCTTGGTCCCATCTCTTTGTATTTTATTGTATTTTAGCCCTGGTATAACAAGGTTTCAATATTAGGAGGTAATTTCTCTGATCCAACAACCTTGTTATAACAAGGTTAGACTGTATTGTTATATATATAGCATAATGAGAGTAATGTCTTTATTTTTACAACTTGCTGTAAGTGATAATCATGCGCTATTTTTTTCCATTTCTCCACAGGATAAAACTGGAAAAACAATAATATTACTTGGTGCTTGGGATATTGAGGACCACAAAAAATGGTGGACTGATTCCAAGAAGTCTAAACCTTCATCAGGGTGAGAATTTGATCATTTATAAGATGGGAAATATGAGATTTGACATCATACAGTGAATCTTTTGTGACGAAAACTAATTTTTACAAATATTTTTTTGCTGGTTCTAGCTCTTTTCATTCCTTCATTGGGTGACTTAAAGTACGGTGTTCGGTGTTGGTGTTGGTGTTGAGAGAGCAAAACCGGTCCGTAAACCGAGCTCCAACACCGTTGTCAGTTTACAGAAGTGATACAGAAACGACCGGAAATACGTCAGAATCTTGCGAGGTCTACCCCAAACACCAACAGACTTCAAGTTTGGTGTTGAGGCTGGTGTTAGTTTTGCTGCAACACCAACACCAGCGTTCAACACCGTACTTGAAGTCACCCATTGGGGATGGGGAAGGGGTGGGGCGGATGCTAGAAAATGTGAATTTCAGATATTGTAAGTTCCATTTATTATAAGAAATTAAATTTATTTGTTGATATTGTGAATTATGGGCCTCAGCATATTATGAAAATCAGACTGTTCAAGGTTCATTCAATGCTGCTGAAGTTGAAATTCTCCAGATCGAATATTGTCCAAGTCGATATGACTTTTGGTAATAACAAATTAGTAAAACTTAGGTTATGTACCTCTTGTTAGTCAAATTTCAATTAGGTGAAACAGAATTTGATTTTTAGATGCACTCTAGCATTCTTACCCATTAAAAATACAGTGGAAACTTGTTATAAAGAGATCTGATACAATATGCTGAGTTTCCACCTCTTTAATGTACTGTAAAACTTCTCCTAATTCGAATAATATTTAATGGTCCCAAGAGATTCGACTTAGGCAGAGTTGCCTGTATTTTTATGTGGTGATAGGTATACTCTGATATCTGAATCTGTGTTGTCAATCGATCCTGATGTTTTTAAAATTCAAATTCTGTTTATCGTTCATGTCTCCCTTTTGCAGGGCAAAACAAGTTACTCATTTTTATTCTGGAGGTGATATGTGTGATTTAACGGGAAAACCTCGGCAAGTCCAGGTGAGATTAAGATGCAAGAAATCATTGGGTCAACATGCAGTCACCATCTACCTTGTTGAACCAGCTACTTGTGATTATATACTGGGGGTAAGTACAAAATTCACCAATTTAGGGGATTTGGAAATGTTCCTTTTCCCTTTAGAATGAATTGCCGGGGAGAGGGGATTTTCTACTTTATGTCTGTCACAAATTGGAAAAGGGCTGACAATTCCATTGAATTGTTAATAATTGATATGATGACAATTTTTTTCTGTTACTATAGGGACTGTGAGAAAATGAATGTTTGTGCATAAAATATACAATTAACCATGCCCAAGTTGAATCTTTTGAACATGGTACAGAAGAAACAGCCTCGACTAAGAGAAAATTTGACCTAAAATGGCTGAAAACAGTAGCACAGTGAAAACCCTCTATAAAGGGATCTTGAGGCCATTTCATGAAACTTTGTCAGCAACAAAATTAGTCAGTGGAGAAAAATTTTCTGAAATTCTTGAACCTAATTGCCGCTGGCTATTGTTGTAGCAACTGTCGGAAAATCCACTCTTTTTGCACTGACAACCATTTTTATGAAATGGCTCCCAGATAAAACAAAATATCTGCTATAAAGAGGTAAAAAAATCTGGTCTCAACTCTCTGTAACTTACTGTATTTTAGCTCTGCGATAAAAAGATTACTGCAATAACAAGGTATTTTTGATGGTCCCAGGCCAAGTACTTTGTTGTACCAGGTTTCCAATGTATAAAGAGAAGAGGACTTGACTTAGGCGATTATTCAACATGTTAGGTCGCATTGGCTAAGGTTGGTTCTAGAGGGGTAAACAATTATTTTGTTCTGTAAATCTTTAGTGATTTGAATCAGTTTGGCGTAAGAAATTGTTTTGACTCTGCAGCGAGCCGATTTACAAAAGAGAAGTGGTAATACAGTGGAAATTCAGTATATCTGGTTATAGTGGGTTAAAAAACAGGAAGTTAATAATGGCTGGGACCAAACTATTACTTCTTTGTCACAAAAAAAAATTGTGTTCTTTTATAGGTTGTTGATGGGAGAGAGAGCACTCTTTTTTCATTGATATAACGAGATCTCGTTGAAACAAGGTAGTTTATCTTCTATATTACAGACAAATCTCTTATAACGAGGTCCTTGGGACCAGAGAACCTGTTTCTTTATATTGAAACCTTGTTATATCAGGGCCAAAATACAGTAAAATACAAAGAGATAGGACCAGGAAAACTACCTTGTTACAACGAGATCTCGTTATATCAGTGCTCCTTATAACAAGTTTAGACTGTAATTGGTTTTTAAAAATTGTTTCTTTTATTCATTATTATTATTATTATTATTATTATTATTCAGAAGAATCGCTCATCTTTTCTTCGTTCTTCACATTCCTTTATTTCTCATCTCCAGGTTGAAGCATCAATAATTTGTCCACTCCTTGATTCTGCTGACGAATATGGTTTACTTCACGTTGTCGAGCCGCAGCCATAATCCTAGTGTCTTCCAAGAGATGTTCTTTGTACTACTTATTCATTCTATGAATGAATGCTGTTCATAAGTGATAACCAGAGAAAGAGAGAGAAAGAGAGAGAAAGAGAGAGAGAGAGAGAGAGAAAGAAAGAGTAGGAGAGTGACAGAGAAGAGAATGATAGCGAGAAAGATGTAGAGGTGCAATAAAGTACAGTGGAAACTTCATGATTTTATACGAGGTTGGGTACGAAAAATTCCCTAACTGGAGCCTGCAACATAAAAGATGCAGTTAAACTTAAATTAATTTGTATATCTCTGGCAAAACATGTACCATAGAGGTACAATAAATTTTTAATTGTTTCTCTTTTGGTACAGGCTGTTCGTTTTCGTACTTCTAGCACTGCATATGTGATTTCGAATACAGTACACTCTGCCCGAGTTGAATCTCTGGGGAGAAATTTTATGTTCAAGAGTAAATTACTCCGGTTTTATGTACTTGTTTCCCCAAAATTAAATGGACATGGGTAATTATTTGACGTGGAAAAATTCAGCTTTGGTAGAGTTGACTGTATCGAAATACAAGGTTTATGTTGGTAGTATTATCCTCATCAAGATTCACAGGCAGGTGGTGGGGAAGAGGGGGGGGGGGGTGAAATCAACCCCTCCACCATGAAGTTCACAAGCTTTGCACATCTTCACATGTTTGATGATTTTATGCCCTAGGGAATCAAATAGTTGTGGGGTCTAGTTGCGCCCCATTCGAGATGACCCAAGAGAAAAAAGGTTTGTCAAAAGGGTAGACTCCTTTGGAGTTTCCCTTTTACATCTATGAATAAGTGTTTCTTGTACAGTGGAAACCCAGTATAAAGAGATCTGATATAACAAAATATCGGCAATAAAGAGGTAAAAAATCTGGTCCCAGCTCTTTATAGCATATTGTATTTTAACTCTGCTATAAAGAGAAAACTGCTATAACAAGGTAATGTTGTAGTCCCAAGAACTTAGCTATACATGTACTGAGTTTCCACTGTACAAGTAATACAAGAAGGAAATGTGCATATTAGACAAGCAAGTGATATTGACCCCTTTCAAGGGAGTATCAAGTTATTAAGTTTCTAGTTTTACACTATAGAACCTCCATATTAAGGCCAGATAAAAAAAAAAAAAATGCACTTCCAACCAACACCATTGAACTGGTCTCCGTCCATGTACACTGGAAACTCAGTATAAAGAGGTGCTTGGGACCATCAAAAATACCTTGTTATAGCAGGGGATATAAAACAATAAGTTATAAAGAGCTGGGACGAGATTTTTATCTCTTCATATCAGGAATTATGTTATGTCAGATCTCATTATACCACTATGGATAATCCAGGTTTTTACCCTGGTGTAATGAGAAACCAACCTCATCATAGAAAAAAAACAAGTTATAACTCTGGTACGATATCTTTATTCTTTCATATTTTGGCCCACAAGGTTTCAAAATAAAGTGGTCATCTCTGGTCCTGAGAACCTTGTTTTAGTGAGGTTCCATTGTACAACTCTTTATTTAGTATGTATATAAATTTTCGGAAACAATTTGTGGGTTTGGCTAATGTTACATTGTTTTGCACATGAATTGTGATAAAACCTTTGGATAATGTCACAAGGGTGAAAGGTATAATGCAGGATCATGAAAGGGACACCTATCAAGGGAGTTACAGTGAAACCGCTTTATAAAGAGGTCCTTGGGACTACGAAAATTACCTTCTTATACATGTACAGTATATCAGGTTCCTCACTATATCAGGGTAAATAAACCCCTAAGAACTATAAAGAGCTGGGGTCAATAAAATCACCTTGTTGTTACAGTTATCTCGCTATATCAGACCTCTTTATAACGAGGTTTCACTGTACATGTATTAAAAAAGTTTACAAAATTAGAGTAACAGCTTGCCTGTTCAGGGATTTGCTATATGTAAAGGGTTGTGGACTTTCAATGGATTGAAATTTCTAGAATTTTGGATTTGTTTATTTTCTATCAAACTGTACATCTTAGTCATAATGTACACACACTTGTCATGTAGCAGAATTTCATGTTCTTGCAAAGTCGTGGATTTCATTGTTTTTGTCGGTGTTGACTAAATGTTGCTGGCATCATATAATGCCCTCCAATCATTTAGAAACATAAATTTTGAAATAGATCTTTGTACAGTATTGAATATTTATCAGAGAAGTCTACCTCTTCTAAGTAGAATTTCTCCAAAGTCAAACAGATTTTTATAAACCCAAGAATTTTTTACTCTTTTTTTTTTTGCTTAATTTTTTTTAAATTGTTTACATTGCACCAAATGTCTTTCGTGATATGTTTGTGCAAGAGAATTACAAATATATATAGTTTGGATAAGGTCCTATTTTCCCCACCCTCCTGANCCCCCCCCCCCTCCGATGTATATATTAAATATTTATGATTAAGGTAGATGTCTGGTAAGAAAGGCACTTTGAGAAAATACATGCACAATTTTATCAATTGGTCAACAGTTGTTTACATCAGAACCTTCTTTCCTTCTATAAACACAATATTGTGAGAACAATACTTGTAGATTACAAATCAGATAAGAATGATGAAAAGTTACTCCAGGAAGAGCCCTTATTTAGGAAGTTAGATGTACATGTGCATAACTGAATTATGATTTGCCCACTTATTATTCTAACAGACCGATCATATGTATTTGGGGTTAAAATTGCCAACACCAAACAGCACCAGCGGAAAACCCCATGGTACAACACACTGTGTTTGCATGTACGGGATAATAGCCTTCTTCGCCATGGCCATTAATGATCAGTACATTGAAGATTTGTTATAATATAAAGTCAAATGTGAAGGGGCTGTGGCTTGATCTGATAAAACAAGGTTGACTTATCATTTTGTTTTTTTATACCAACAGTGGATACTGATGAGATTCTGATGGTCACCCAGTACACAATGTGCTTTTCTTTTTTTCAATTGTACCAGATTATTATACAGATGTATTAAAACTAGGTTTCCAAATGTATTGTCAGGAGGTCAAGTGTATTTACATCCAAATAAAATATGTATACAGTCTAACCTCGTTATAACGAGGACGTTGGGACCAGAGTAATTACCTCTTTATATTGAAACCTTGTTATATCAGGGTCAAAATACAATAAAATACAAAGAGATGGAACCAGGAAAATTAACTTGTTATAACGAGAGCTTGTTATATCAGTACTCTTTATAACGAGGTTTGACTGTATTGCTTTTGAATTTGTCAGTATTTAAGTCATTATTTTCATTTTTTAAAGCATGATTTGGATTCAGTGGGTGGATTTATTATTCAAAGTAATAGAAAACCAATAACTGGTGAAAATAAAATTTCTATTGAAATATGAATGAATTGTGTAAGCTGTTGATTAATGAGTTTCAGAGTACAGTGTACAAAACAAATATATTATCTGCTTTATGATCTACTCAATGATTGATAAGAATATAAATTTGTGCTATACTGTAAGGGTGCAAGATAAAATATTAAAAAGAAACAAACATTACACTTTAATGATGTTGATTCAAACAAAGAATACCACCCAAGTTAACAGAAATTGAAGCTTTATTTTTTTTTCTGTTGAGACTCGTGCAAATGGGCTTTGGTAATGTCATCGTTAGTGCAGACTAAAATACCAAATTGCTATTACCTGTAGACTTTCATTATGATATCTTCAATCATAGAAAGTCACCAACATGGGTACTGCAAAAGCCAATATTTTAGCATGCATGAATTGAAACACTTGTCTGTAGGCATTGTAACGAGTGCCAAATTTAGAAAATTTATGATCGCAAAATAAGCTAAACCAAAACCTCAGCAAAAATTTCATCCTACAGCAATTCATGTACAGCTGAATCTCCCTTATCCTTCCCCATTTTATTCAGATGCACACATGCAGAGATTTTTTCGTATTTGGCATAAATGTTTTTTTTTGTTGGGGGGGGGGGGGCTAACACGTTTATCAAACATATTCACAATTGTGAAAAAAAAATCTTGCAAACTTCACACCATTCCCATTAAAATGTGATATTATCAAGCATATTCAGACACCTCAAGCTATGAGAAATTACATGCATTTTACATAATTCTTCCCCATTTCTGATAAATATTTCTATCTGGATAAGTGCTGGTCTCATTGTGTACAGATAAGGTCAACATTTGCTAAAAAGTCAACCATTCTCATTTCAATGGCACATTGACAGTCCTGAACATTGCCATTGCGTGGCAAAACCTGAATTTATAAGTATTCCATGTATACACCCATCTTTACAACCAAATCTTTTGAGACAGAAACACTCTGCAATAAAATATGGAGCCTGTAACATAAAATCTGTAATAAAACTTATGATAAATATTAATCCTATGTATTAGACAAACTGTGTACCATAGGGAAAGCCAGGGTAATAATGCTGTAATTGTAGAGCATTTAGAGAATTCTAATTACGAGTTGATAGGCGCTATATACAAGCCGTTCATTATTAAATAATTTTCAATTAATCATATCTCTTTTATGTGACATGCCCCTGGTGTCATTTTCTGTGTTGTACTATATCCCATATTTTATGCATCTGGAACATGGGACGTATCAATGTGAAAATGTTCATTATCATGTAAGCCTACAAGGATCCTCAAAATACATTAGAATCCCACAGGATTGACAGGAGTTAAATGATTTGGAAGAGGAAAAATCAAGAAAAAGATTTCCTGCAATGGGATATTTCACAGTGTATGTACATTTTATTGAATCCTAATTTGAGAGATCAAATGTAACAATTGTAATAAAAAATTGGACAATTTGTGTCACATAATATCCATACTTGAATCTTAAACTGGAGCAAATGAGTGTGGAAACTTCACAATTCCTACACACAACAGAAAGATAAACAATTCTACAGTGCAACAAAGAGGAACAGTTATGTAGATGTAATCATGGACTTATTGAAAATAATTCAATAAATCAATTACCAGCAGACATGGAGTCCTGATCTTTATTCCTTTGAGGCAATATGCTTTCATATGGTCTTCTTAAAATTCATGCCATAAGGAACGAATAAAAGGTGGCTACGATCAAGGATACATGAATATACAATCTCTGCCAGATCTTGGCTTGAGCTGAAAGATCTATTACGCAATGTTCTGTAATATGAAAACCGAAAGTGATTTCTCAAATATAGATCTCCCTCTTCAAAGGAATAAAGATCGTACAGAGTCATTGTGTAGTAAGTCCATGATGTAATTTTTCCCAATTTGAGTCTATTGAAACCATAACAGTCTGATGACGTTCAAGAAGTCCTTCCTGTAATGTTTTGCAGACTTGGTAGAAAAACAGGTTTGATTTCAGCAATAATTTGAAAAGAGGTCAAGAATAGTGTTGATTGAAATCCTAGTTTGATAAATCACATCACTTCAATCAAAATTTGCAAAAGGTGAATTTTACTTCGGTAAAAATCTGACATATCGGATATCCAATATTTGAGTAAAGGAGAGTAATCTGTAGATAAAGAATATCAAAGACTTATGACCATCCATCTAAAATATTTGGCTAAGCATCCTCTAATTTTTTCACAAGGAATGAATTTTAGGGGATGTGACTTTAAGTGAGGTTCAGACAAATCTGCCGTGCTGTAAGGAGAGAAAAGCATATTTACATATGTAGCGAAATACATGTACAGCTAAACATGATTCTACAATTCATCCTACAGGTATTTAGATTGAGTTATAACAATAAACATACAATCAATCTTATTCACCATATGGTGGCTGTATCAATATAACAAGAGTAAGATAAATTGAAGTGGATGTGGAAAACAATAAATTGCAAACAATTGCAAGTGGCAGTTGATTATCACTGTCCAATTTGAACAACTGATTCTATTTGCAATTGGTTTGCAGATGATTTATTTTGTTATTTTGACAAAAACTTGCTTGAAACAACCCTTATCGAACAACAATAATTATCTAACAGCAATAATTACACAATAAAGTTTATGTACAACTACAGCAGGTACAATGTCACAAAATCAAAATTCCCAAATTTACCTTTCACATAATGCATAAACCTATCAAAACACGTACATGTGTTGTGTATTAGGGCTTATCAAAGTGTTTTGAACTTTCATGAGGAGCTAATACAACCCTTACTACAATCAAAACAAAAGGTAATTTGAAACAAGAAAAATTAGCAAAGATTGATGTACATTCATTGTAGCTACAAACCTAGTACAGTATGTACATTCACAAAACAAAACAACAATCTTGAAAATGATTCTCAAAGAGCGCATCTATCTTTCCATCAGATTAAATGCAACATGCAAGATAGATTAATTTTCTTCAGATCATAGATGTAATGCAGGAAACAAACAATTAGGTGAAGTGGAAAAGCAACATGAACCCATAAGGAGGATTCATCATTACTGGCTCCATTTCAAAGAAAGAAAAGATGAATTCACGCACATTATCTCTTTGCTAATACATGTACATAAAATATTTAGACAGTAAAAACTATAATTTTTTGGTCAAATCTGTGCTGTCTCCCACTTTTTTTTCTTACTCTCTCTCTCTCTCTCTCTGTCTCTCTCCTATTATCCTTAAAAAAATTGTTTCCTATCTTCTCCATAACACACCAACGCATTTCCATTTGGAACATGTAAAATAGGATTTTAAGAGCCCATACATCCCGGGATGTGAGCATTTTCTCTGCTCATAGCAAACAAGACACCTGAAGTTTCTAAGAATTTACAAAGGAAGCAAAATCCACCTACATTTCTAAAGACAATCCTACATGTATGTTCCTCTGATGCTGGTGCAGCATCTATACTATCATTATTACACAATGATGTGCCACTAAAACTGCTAATTTGGCCCGGGTTCAGTGTTCTGCACTTGAACATGTTGAATATGCGCAAATGAACAAGTGTGAGCCGGAGAAAGGAAAATCCTTAAAATCCTTGTAGTAGTAGTGTAAAAAAGTAGAGGTCCTTTGAAATGTTTGTCGTTCTTCTCAAATGATTTACAATACGTACATGAAATATGCACATATCTAAATTACCTTCTAGCAGAAAGAGTAAATTGATATACACTATTATTAAAAGCAACAATAATTCTACATCACAAGTATGAAAACACACATGCTATGATTTACGAATCCTTATCAAATGAAAGCGATCAAAAAATTACAACACAATGCTTTTACATCTAAAACTTTTAGGTTTTAGTGAATGAGACAACTATTCATGAGGAACATAATTTTGACATAAAAAAAAAACAAACTCCAATTAATCACCTGCTTCTACACATCATTGCAGGTGAACATAACAAAGCACTACATACCAAGTTATGCCTAAGTAAGACATACATCAATTGGTAATGTAAAAAAAAGTCGCCAAAGACATAAACAATGATTCCCTTGTACAAATACCTGTAAACTAAGGTAAATGATGACGCAACACCCATGTCAAATTCTTCATTGACATTCTTGCAAGACTACTATGAACATTCTACAATTCATCATCATCATGTCAATGTCTGAAAATCTAGACCTGGCAATTTACAAAAGGTAGAACATGAAAACATTAGTGAATTAGAACACATTTAATTCAATATCGCTGCTACATCGAACTGTTCCTCCTGGTAGATGAGTGAAATACATGGGTATCCATCATCTTCCTCAGTCATCAAATGCAAGCGAGAAAGTATAACAAATGCTCTCAAGACAACTGCTCTGGTGTAAAATCCACACTCTAAGAGGAAGTTAATATTAAACCCATCCCTATCCTTAATCCTCACTAAATTCTGAAGCAATACCCTTATTACAACAATCATTGTGTGGGAAATTGAGACCAGAGTAGCCGTTTTACCGAAAGCATCAACCTGGTATTTTCCTGCGTGATCGACAAGTCCAATGCAGTGTGGTCATCTGGATACCAGCTTTCTTCTTGCACAACTCTGTAATAAATTTGCAGGAGAAAGAGATTTAAAAAAAAAAATTTCAATACAGCGACATACTTGACCAATTTCCATTAACCATTGATCCAAAGAAATATTTCAATCATTGACAAGATTTTACATACTTCTGTCACACATGACCAAGAATCACCCAATCACATTTAACTTTGCCGCTATAAGTGAATCATTAAATATCGCAAAAACACATATACTCAACTCAGCCAATGAAGGCAGAGTCAAAGTCAATACATTTTGCCTAATACAATATTTTTCACACTCTATCATTCAAAACTTGTGTTATTTACTTCTTGACTGTACTTTTATAAAAAAAAATAGTGGTTCTGACCAAAATAATTGTTTATCTTGCCAAAATACAAGCGCAAAAAATCATTAGATGTCAAAAAGTCATCATGTTTGAGGGTTTGGAGGCCAATGTATGTTTGGTAACATTAGATGTTACATCATGACACTGGTACTATGTACCTCTGTATTACTCTATGGCTTAGTGAGGTGTACAGAGGCAGTGTGACAAACTAACAAAACGTTAGATGTCAGGCTGCACAACAAGGACTCAACCTAGAATGTTACCTCAAAGCCAAATATTAAATTGCATTGCGGTCAGTTACAATACCCTGATATCATTCTATAGTTACATCAAAATGTTATTTAATTATGAATAGTATGTTTAAAATGTGCTGATATCATCGGGAGCAAGTGATGACCTGTATTCAACTGATGTCATTAGCACTTCAAAAACACATTTTCAATTTGGATTTGAAACCAGTACATGGCAAAAAAGAATCCGAAGTATGAATATTTCTGTCCGGTATTGTTTTTGTTTTGCTATTTTCTTTTATCTTCAGGAATTTCCATTGAACCTCTAAAGTAGAGAAATTCCCTCAGGATCAAAATAAATCAACAACAGAAATCTAAAATGTGGAATTAGGAAAATCATTGTGTTATATAAGAGTTTATTTTATTTCAGTAGTGCTCTTCATAAGGAGGATCCACAGTATTGCAAATAGTTTACATTTAATTGAACTTATAGTGAAAATGTTGAACTGCATTAATTGAAGGTTCCAAATGTTATCAAATATAAATAAGCTTTTACCCGACATGACTGATGAGATGTAGTTAGTTTACAGGTGGTGGTGGTATAGGTGCTGGTAGACTGCTCTCTTCTACCGAAACACCTCCTGGTACCTCAGGCATCTCTACCACTTCATCATCTGACGCTTCATCAATCTGAATGAACTCCATGTCGTCTGGATTACCAAACTCCCCCTCTGTTTTGGATCCACCAGCTGTGACGCTGTCCTTCACAACAAACTCCTCAGAAAATTCATCCTTAGGTGAATTTCTCTTTGGCGCAGATCCATCCTCATCATCCTTCTGTGCTTTATCTTCTGGAAGAGGGATTTCCTCTGTCACCTTTTTGACATCTGTTATAACAGGGAGTGCCTCTCCACTGCTACCTAAGAGAAAATCATCAAGGGAAGAAGGAACAACTTCTTCCACTGGAGACTCCTTGGGTGGTTCCTTTGGCTGATCCTTGGACCTACGGGTTGGCCGCTTACCAATCATCGGTTGTGGTCGCTGAGATAGTGTAGTACTCCTTGCCGATCTCGTGCGGGTTGTCACTGAAGAATTGGCAGTGTCCATAGCAGATGCTGCCGCTGGACCACGTTCAGAAGCAGCTTCACTTGTTGGGGTTGCCTGGGCCATCTTACCACGTAGCAGAGCAGATGGAATCAGGCGTTTAGAAGACCCCAGTTTTATGGTAAGTTTGTTGGGATCTTTCTTAGCTGTGGCATCGCTATTTCCTTTACCACTGTCTTTCCTCAACTCCAATGCGGGTTCAGGAGCTGGTAGAGCAGCTGGAGGCTCCTGCTCCTTGCTGAACTCGAACTTTCCAAATCCACCAGACTTCTTTGACGAGACCTTGACATCGGAAGGTTCACTCTTCACCAGCTTGCTCTGCTTGTTTTCGGGTTCCTCTTCTGCTTTTCTCTTGTTTCCCTTTGACCCTACATCTTCTTCCTTCGTGAAAATGGGAGCATCTCCAGCTGAAGCTTTAGCTAGATCCAGCTGCTTCTCATAGTGCTTGTTTTCATCCAATAGTTTCTACAAAAGAAAAAAAGGATAAATATTTTTTATCATCATATTTTTTTTTCTTATAACTATTTTTCGAACAAGAAATTGGCTCATCATTATAATGAAATAAAATCATCAATCACCACATAAATAAAAACAAGAAAGAGGAAGACGATCTGAAAATCCTCAAAATTTGAATTCAACAAATTTGAAATGAATTACTCATTAATACAACTGCCTCACTAAAAGACTCATTAAAAGAAAAATAAAAGCTTCTATGTTATCTTGTAAACTCAATTTTCACAAACGCCTTTCTTTAGAACTCCTTTTTTAATCCACCAAATCAACTTTACCTGATATGCTAGGTTGTGACTTGGGTCTTTCATATGATCTGATCCACAAATTCCATCACCGAGAAACATCTTGCACAGACGACAATAGAATCCATTCACCGGCATTACAAACTCAGCACCTGATAGGAAAATCCGAAAATGTTTCATAAAAGAAACAGTGAAAGGTATAATTAATCAGACAAAAGGAATTGTTAAAAAAATTGCTTCGGAAGTTCTATAAAAATGCATGGTGCATATATATGAACTGGAGCTGCCATTGGCCAAAATCTCTGTATGAAAAATGGTCACATGCTAGATAAAGAAGTGAATTATCAAACTCCCTACAGTTTTCATATTCAGTTGTGTGAACAAAATATCTACTTATTTAAGTACTTGAATCATGGAAAGGTGTTTGGTTCAGCAATTACAAACATGTCACTCACTCATACTCTATTAAATTTTGTTTGACACAAATTTCATTATTCAATATACATCCTGTACATTTATCTCTAAGTAAGATCAGAATGGTTGGCAAGTAAGTATGATCAAACAATTTCTTGCACACAAAAAATTAGACTTCAATTCAACATTCTATATCCATTAAAAAATTACCTTTGACGGGAGCAGGAAGGCGGCCCTCTGTAGAAGAAGATGCCTCCGACTTGCTATCACTTGACATCCATGGTCTGTCCATTGGATCAATCAGCTGAAAAATTGAATGGTACAAAACTTTATCAGTCAATGAAAATAATTCACAAAAGCAAATGAACAAGAATTCTCTATGGATGTGCATGGATAATGAATGAAGACTATAAAAGCTATGAAAAATAATTTTGTGTTAGATGCTTTTGTATATTTCATACACATATTGGAATGAATGAACATTTAGACCTCAGTCAGTATAGGCTTTGTTAATGTTTCTCAATTCTTAATGAATGGAAACTTAGCCAAGCAATGAGAATTCACAGGTAGGAAGCCAAATTCATTAAATCAAGCTCCCAAGCGTGGCAGAAAAATGTGCACGAATTTTGTTTCAAGGGAATAGTACCTTCCTTCTTTCACATTTGGTTTCCTACATTGGTTAGGTGGAATAAATAACATTTTTAGAAGTAAAAGTTAGGGAGAAATTGCTACAAAATCATATACAAGGTGACAAAAATACAATTTGGAGTATATAATTCAATTGAACATTGCTAATAGCAGTGGAGGTGTTCCAGCTATTACAAGAATAAAGTGAAATATTCGTCTCAAGGAGAATATCAAACTGATTAGCTAAAGAGTCATGTTTCCCATGATTATTAGAGCTAAAGAAAATATCACATTTCCTAAACAACAAATGGTCAGTCATCTGTGCTCAAACCTCATATGGCAGTGAGCTAAAATGTTGGGGAGGTTTACGAGAATAACAGTAAATGCATCAAAGGAATTACATAACTATTTTCCAATCTGAAACCCATCAGTTGCCAAGTTGCTCTATTTGATGTCCATGCATTCAAGAGATTTCTTCCTGTGCACCCAGTTCCAACCAGCCCTCATTCCACCCATGCAGAGTGCAGAACGGTTTACACATTACCATAAGGATTCAAGAGTCAGAACCCCTGTAATACAATGCTTCCTGACACTTGTTTGTGCAAAATAAAAATGTCCTAATTGCAACATATGCATCTCTGTACCCTCATCAGAAATTTCATGAGAAAAATTTGTTCTAAGTCATGATGAATTTCCCCTGTAATAATTCAAAAATTGATACATGTACTTCATTACAAAAATATCTTGCCCTGGAATCACAACACCTCAAATGATTAAAAAAAATAATAAAATTCAGAAGAAAAATGAAGTAATGTATACTCACAGTTCAATGCTCTTCAATATTTAATTTATAGAAAACCAAATGTAAGTACATCTCACCTTCATGTGTTTCTTCGAATGAAGGTGAATGAAAAACTCGTTGAGGTTTCGCAGTGCCTTCTGGCAAACTTTGCACCAGTGGTCTCCGTTATCAACGTACGTGAACTGAAACCTAGCCTTGCTCTCTTTCTCCTTCTCTTTCTCTTCCTTCCGATCGATGGAGCTGCGTTTGCTGTGGGACGATGAGCTCTACATGATGGAGAAAATGAAGAAAATAACAGTGTTAGAGACATGGGAACTTGGTATTGATTACGCCAAGAAAAATAAGAATATCACAAACTTTTGAGTTGTAGAATCAACCTTGAATTCAATGGTCAGGATGTATCCCCAGTCCTTCTAGCTTGCAAGAGTGATTTGCAGAATTCAACATGCAAAATAAAACCGGCTCCCTTTTTTCTTTTCTTTTCTAAAATAAATTACTGGCCATTGGTGAGCATCAAAGGGTGATCCTACAAAATGAATATTTGATATGACAATATTAACAATTTATTACCTTGTCTTTTAACTTTCTGCAAGACTTCATGATGTATAAATTTTACCTTCTTTCATTTCCATCAAACAGCTCTCCTTGGCCGTCGCCGATAATTACCCTTTATTTGCAGACAAGGAACAGATTCACATGTTATCAAATAATACTTTTCATAAGAAAAGAGACATTAATGATTAAATATATCATCTTCAGAATCAACTGTTCATGCTGAATACTTAAAGATAAGAATCCAGCAATATACATATAAGTCCTGTGGATTAAATGACAAAACATTCTACAATTAAGAAGAACGGGGGAGGATAATCACAATCTGGTCAAACAATCAAAATATACCAATCCAGCTAAAATAATGTGTACCTTAATGACATTATATCAATCAATTTTTAAAACTGAAGTTGATTACTTTCCTTTCTAATAAGGAGAGAGTATTTTTGCAAAAGTCATTTGCCAATTCGGGTCCATAATTTTGGTCTTCTCCACAATTTGTCCAATATAATTCATGAGACTGTGCATCAAAATTATTTCACAAAAAATTATCACAAATGGTAGGCAAAAGAAAATTGTTGATATTTTTTTTTAAATCAAAGTAATATAGCCAACTATCTTCAAAATGTAAAATTTTTTAAATGATTTGAATAGCATAAATGTGCGTTTTATGAAAGGTATCAAATCAAACGTGAAAATCAGTCATTCAAAAAAAAATATGGGAATGCCTCCTTTTCCAATACGAGCTAAGAATAATAAGTGGAAATGAGAACATACCTTCCCCTTGTCTCCACTTCTGTCATCTCTGCTTGCGCTTGATCTGTCAGTGGACCTGCTTCGTCCTTCTCTGGCTTCACGGCTCCCTCTATCACGGTTCCCTCTGTCACGAGTGTCTCTGTCACGGCTCTCCCTGTCATGACTATCCCTGTCACGCTTCTCTCTGCCACTCTTGTCTGCATCCCTGTCAGATTCCTTGGTGCCAACATCATCGTAAGACTTCCTCAAGGATTTGATCTGATCAGAAATCTCATCCTGAAGTTTGCCGTTGTGCACAAGCTGTGGATCCAGGTGACCATCCTTTGTGTGCTGCTTACGCCTCATCATGTCTCCTTGTTGCTTCTTCAATGAATCAAGTGCTTTCTCCAAGAGGACCAACTTCTTCTGTATTTTATCTCTTTCTTCTCTTAGCTTCTGTTGCCTGTTTGCTTCGCTAGCACTTTCAGTAGCCCTTCTCTTTGATTCTTGTCTCCTCATCAGTTCCCAGTCATGTATCAGCTTTTCTTCTTCTCGTCGCAGCTTCTCTACCTGACGCTTGTTCTGCTCCTTAACCTGGATGAGCTTTTCTTCTTCTCTCCTTATTTTCTCTTCCATTGTCTTCAAGGCAACCTCTCTCATCAGCCACTCCTGTTCCTTCTTCAGCATCTCTTTTCGCCTTTTCTCATTCTCCTTATCTTCTTTAATTTGCCACTCCATTCTTAGCTGTTCCTCAAGCAATCTTCGTTCTTTCATATCCCAATCTTGACGGGCATAATCATCACCCTGGTAGTGCTTGTCCTGGTCTGGCCAGTTTCCGCTGGTTGGCTCTCTGGTAACATGCCTCCTTTCTTCATGGAGCTCCGGATTTTCTTGTTCATGAGGGAGTAACACTATCCTTCGTTTCGTATCAGATGTTGAAGACGATTGAGTTTGAGCGACTTGTATTTTGATATTTGCAAGTTCAGCATACTGTTGATGCTTCTTAGGTGTTGTCTGATCCAATTCATCATCACTGATCGGCTCTGTGAGAGGACTCTTGGAGCCACTTTTTCCACCTATCCTCTTGTCCTGTCCCAGATCTTCTTGGTATCCCTTCTTGGAGGTATCTTTCTCATTACTGGCTGATTTTGTCTTCATAGCAGCTTTTTCTTCCTTTAATTTCTTCTTTTCTGCCTTTTCTGCTTTCTTTTTCTTCTTTTTACTGAGTTTCTTGGCAGATTTTTCCTCTGTTGGTACAGCTGGGACCTGCAGCCCAGTGTCAAGGAATGAAGCAGTTTGGTTTAATCCTTCCATCTTATATTCCGGAGCAGCAGTATGCTGTGGAGTTGCCTGCTGCATCTGACTTTGCTGAGCTTGGATTCGCTGCGCACTAACATACTCAGAAACTTGATCATAACTACTCTTTGGCACAGGTTGTTCTGCAGTTGTTCGCACCTTTTGCTGTGCTTGTTGCTGAGATTGCTGTTGTGGTTGTTGATGTAACTTCTTTCCATGCAATCCTAATTCTTTTTCAAGTTGGACTTTCTTGGCCATATCGAAGTCAAAGCCAATGGCAGACAGAATCTTCTGAATATGATTGGAATCCACTGAAGAGTCAGCTTGTGTTGTTACAGGTTTTGCCTCTGGGATGTACTCCTCGGGAGCCGATTGCTGGGACTGTCCAGGATAACCAAATTGACCTTGGCTTTGGAAAGGAACTTGCTGAGATTGGCCAGCATATTGGTTTGGATCAGAGTACTGTGGTGCTTGCTGTGACTCGCCGTACAGAAATTGGTCTTCCTCTTCCACTGCTGTCTGCATTCCCGACATGAAAGGAAGATTTTGTGATGTGGCCATTCCTCCACTCTGAAAGGCAGACTGAGCACTAAATCCTGCTGGATTTGGATCTGGCTTTTTTGTTCCACCGAGGACAGCAGATAGCTCAGGTGTCATCTTGAGACCAGAATTCTGTAGAATAGCTGCTAGATTCTGATTTGGCTGTTGCTGTTGTGATGTCTGTGGCTGTTGAGGCATGTGAGGCTGCATGTTACTTGCAGTTTCACCAAGTCCTGGGATTGATGCATTCATGGCTGCTGAGGGTATACCACCAAAGCCAGTGATGGACGAAGTCATGATGCCTCCCCCTCCGAATCCTTGGGGGGCATTGTAACCTCCATCAAGACCAGGGATCAACTGCTGTCCACCAAGACCACCAATCAATGACATTAGACCTAAATTAGCTGATGGGGTCTCAGGCTGGTTCCCAAGACCAGGAATACTTGAGGAAAGCTGTGAGCCAAAGAGACCCAAGTTCTGCTGCTGTGGAAGTTGCTGCTGTTGCTGCTGTAATAGCAGTTGTTGTTGGAGTTGCTGCAGTTGCTGCTGTTGTAATAACTTCTGCTGCTCCTCCTCTTCACGTTGCTTTTGTTGAGCAGTAATTGCGGAGAGTAGAGAAGCCACAGACTCCGGGGTCTGGGCACCTTGAGGAACAAGGTTTGATAGAATCGATGTCAACTGGGCTAAGTCTGGACCACTTGACCCCTGCACAAGTTGTTCAACTGTAGATCCTCGAGAATCTGAAGCAGTACTGGGAATAGCATCTTCAGCTTTTTCATCAGCAGACTTCTTTTTCTTAAGGATAGATTTGAGAGGCTTTGCAGCAGCCAGAAGAACGGGAGGTTTCTTGGGTTCTGGTTCCGTAACCGTGGCCACAGTCAGCGGAGGCATGTCATGGATGGGTCCAGAGTACACCTTACTTTTCATTGGCTTTGTAAGTTGCTTCAACCCAAGAGGATCAGGCAATCCTCCAGCTTTGGCAAAAGTCTCTTCCTTTTTTTGTAATTTAGGTTCTTCTGCAAGTTTCCCACTGAAAATATCATACATTTTCTTTGCTTCGCTAACAGGTTGTTCAGACTGTTCAACTTTCTCTGCTGGCTTTTCTGCATCAAGTGTTCTTTCAATCTTTTTCTGGTTACTTTTGTCTCCACTTTTTTGTTTAACTTCTTTAACTTTCTTTTCTACCTTCTTTTTGCTCTTCGGAGGTGATTTACTTCTGCTACGAGATCTGGAGCTGTAACTTGATCCTGAGCTTGAATAAGAACTACTGCTACTATAAGAGGATGAGGAACTAGATCTGCTTCTGCTCCTGCTCCTTCGTCTATCACGTCGTGATCGATGTCTATCCCTATCTCTGGACCTTGACCGATCCCTCCTTCGATCACGATCCTCTGTCCTTGCTACTGAATCAAATCTATTTCTGCTTGAATCAAATTGCCTAACTTCTCCTCTCCCTCTCCCTCTCCCTCTTCCCCCTCTGAAAGAATTCCTCCCTCTATATGGTATAGTTGTGTAATGTCCCTTCTCTCTGCTATCAGACCGAGATTCTTTTCCTCGACGCCTCTCTCTACTATCTGATCTGGATCGATTTCTACGGTCTCTTCCATGCCTATCCCTCCTATCCTTTTCCCTACTTCTATTTCTTTCTTTGCTTCTACTTCTACTCCTACTTGAGCTCCTGCTTCTATCTCTTCTCTTATGTTTGCTTTTCTTTTTACTATCCCCCTTACTACTCTCCCGCTTACTACTGTCTTTCGAGCTATCTTTAGATTCATCCTTTGGTGTTGATTCACCAATCAATTCCTGTATTTTTGTTGGGTTGGATGTTTTATATCTCACATCTTTAACAATTTGTCCCATGTGCAATTGTGGGTCTCTTTTTTTGACAATGGGCTCAACTTTAGGTTCTGGCTTTTTTGCAGTCTTTGGTACTAGAATGAGATGTTTATCTGAACCCTCCTCATCACTCTCCCATTTGGATTTGGGAATAGTAACAACAGACACTTCAGGGATATCCTTCCTGGATTCAGAGGCACCTCCGTGTGGTTCATCTTGCCTCTGTTCACTCTGTTGTCCTACTTACTTTGGCACTGGTTCAGGTTGAGATTGAGCAGCGGGAGCACTCATCAGCTGAGCAGACGGGAACATACCATGAGCTCTTGATGTGGTGGGCACAAGATCATTCCGTTGATTTTGAAAAGTGATGACCAGTTCCTCTTTGGGTTCCTTCACTCTGACTCTGCGAGAAGAGAAAGTAAATAAGTGAATAAATAGGTCATCTTTTTTTTGCTGGTTGATAAAACCAAAATTTTCCCATTAAATACAATTCAGACATACAGGTTGATAAAACCAGTATTATCCCATTAAATGCAATTCAGTCATATCACCGCAATAAAATACCTAAAGAATCACACAGATGTCAAATTCTAATTCACACATGGAGTCTAGAATTTTCATATTAGATAAAGTTACTAATAAAATTTGTAGTTCTCAATGTTTTGCATATTTTGGAACCTTGTTATAAAATAGTTCAAACAGAACCAAACCTTCTTTAAGTCTTTGTGCGTTCACCCGTAAACCCCCTGTGTGTTGCATTATTTCTGGAGTGTACATGTTTGTACGGGAACTGTACACAAGTGAATCTGTGCAAAAGTGCGAAGGAAACAGGCTCACGGATGTTCATTGACGCAAAGAAAATGTGGAATGAGTTAAAAAAAAGTGAATTAACTGCTCCAAACATGCTTTATGATTCCAACCTTTGTGATAGGAAACCCGACATAATAATTTTCAACATCTTTATGAAAACTGTATATTGAGGAAAAAATGGCTCCTGCATTCACACTAAAAACTACAGAACACTTTCCCATGTATTTTAGTACAATACAAAAGAAAATAAATTGTAACAATTTATGAGTGCGAATTCATGGAAATTATTTGCCAGAATTGATGATTGTAATTCAATAAAGCTTTTCACTCCTCTAAATGTACACAACACTGATTGGGAAGACCCTACCCCCACATAATACTCTTCAGAATCCTACTGACATCAAATCAATTTACTTACACTTCTTCTTCCTTTTCTGGAGGGGGTATATCAGCATAAAGGTCAAAGTCATCATCACCTGCAGGAGGCAACTTTTCTCTCCAAGATGATCTCTTGGCGGGAGCAGCTTCTGATGCACTCCTCTGATCTCCAGTAGATCCCTGTATTGGTCCCAATCGCTCCTGAGGTGCAGCTACAGAAGGCCCCAGCCTCTCCGCAGGGGATACCACGGAAGGACCAAGACGATTTGCAGCCGCATCCACAGGTGGTCCAAGACGTTCTGCTGCATCCTTCATCTGCGGGACAGGAGGACCGAGGCGGTCAATGGCTGATGGGGGTCCTTCCTCCTTACTGGGGCATTGCTCATTGGTGACGGTTATAACAAGTGAAGTGCTGGCATCTTCTTGCTTGGGCACTGGTTTCTAATGAGCAATGATACAAAGAAATATACCTAATAAGCAACTCCTTTGATGTACACACATATATTATAAAAATGCATGTTTATGGAATATGTCATGAAAAAAAATTAAATCCTAGTTTGCTACTTTCTTGCAACACCCCCTTCCTTTAATGTCTCTACATATCTACAGACAACTTTGTGGACTGTAAAGTAATCCATGGTCTTCAATTCACAAAAAAGGAGGAATTGTATCTTTGTAACATAACTGAGACTTCCTGAAAATTCATACACATCATGCTGCTGCTAATCATTGTGATGCAAAATATGAAAGGATTTTACTGATATTTAAGAGATCACATTGAAAGCACAACATTTTCGTCTGCTGAAGACCAAGGCCCATATTCCGATAGCGAAGTTTAACTTAATCCGCCACTAAGTCATTGTTATTAGACCTGGGCTATTCAAAATTTAAACCAAGAGTCTAAATGACAATGACTTAGACCTGGGTTAAGTTAAACCTCCTTATCAAAATACGGACCCCAAGAGTCTATCTCAGGCCCCTGTTAACAAAGAAGCCCGGAAGCAACACGATCAAACACAACTCATTGTTCAGTTCAGTTAGCTGCCTCAGAACAAGGAGTCATGTCAAATCATGTCTTCTATGGAAGACATGCAAGGTTTTTTTTATTCTTATGTTTTTGTTTTATTAGAGATTCTTGTCCTGTCTAAAGTTAAACTCATTTGCACATATTTCAACAGCGAGATATAACTTAACCCTAAAAAGACTGGGCTATTTTGGACGCTAAGAAAACTGGGGGGGGGGGCCCAAGATCTCGGCCGTTAGACGCGCGATCGCAGCAAAAATTTGCCTGCTGGTAGAGTGGAATGTAAACTCCAAGACTGTATAGTTCTTTTTTCAGAAAATTTCCCAAGCTCATTAATTATGCTAATTTATGTGTAAATGCATGGTGATTTCCTATTTTTTTTCTTGAAGTCCCAAAATAATCATTCTAAAGATCTAATTTTTAGCATGCATGTTTATCTTTTAATTGAAAATATTTGGCTGAAGAAAATTTCCTGAAAATGTTTTATTTTCTTATGTATTTCTTTGTTTTTCATTCTTTTGTATTTCATTGTGTTTTTGCTGAAAATTATTCCAGGAAGTATTCAAAGCATATCTATGCTAAAATAAATAGATTTGTGCTAAGGAAAGTGAAAATATTGTTACTATTATGATTTATAAGTATAACAGAAAACTCAATTTGCATTGGGGTTGACAAACTTTTTTCAAATGCGCATAGCGCGATGGCCATAAATGCGGGCACGCTAAATTTGGTCTCAAAAGTTGCGTGATGAGTGAAAGAAAATTGTCTGTAAAATTTGCAGTGACAAGATTTCGCATTGCCGACGTATCGTGCGAAACGTCTAGGGGGGGAAGGCAGCCCCCCCCCCCCCCCCCCCCCACAGTCTTTTTAGGGTTAACCCAAGACTAAGCTATTACCATTTATCCTGGGTCTTTTGAGCAATTAAACCAAAGGTCCAAATGACAATGACTTAAAACTGGGTTAAGTTAAACCTTGCTATAGGAATATAGGCCATAGAAATGGTATTATAAGACTACTATGTGCAGTGTCAAACTTCGAGAAAAAAAAGGACAAATGGTCAGGTGCGCCAACGCTGTATACTTCTTTGTGAGAGCACTGCTGAAGAGTAATGTGCCTTAAAAACTAAAAAGATAGATCTAAAGGAAAAAGTAGTTTAAAAATAAAATGTTCAAACATAAAAGTGTTGAAGATTGCTGATCACAAAATGTACACTTTACAAAAAGATTAATTTTTAATACTTGCAAAGACGTTTGGTTGACGTCTCATTTTGAAGTGTTTATTCCGAATTGTGATAAAAATCATACATGTAATACACAGTACAGCTAGGCGGTGTTTAAACAAATTGTTCTTTAAGTTACGGGAGGTTTTAAGAAAGACTGGTGTTGGCTAATGGATATAATACGCACAATGTTTTCCATCATTTAGCACGAGAACTGATACCAGTCATGCTTAAAGTCGTTCTTAAAAACTTTCTTAACTTGGTGAAACATCGCCCTGGTGTATCTGGCACATTGGCATTGTGTTTTAACAGAGATTTAACTTTCAAAATGGGATGAAGATATATCAAAGACCCGGCATCTGCTTCATATAAATAATCTTTTTTTTTTAGTATCATTTGATTAATCTGTCATTGTTTTCTTTGAAGACAATTAGCCAATTTACAGAAATCCTTTCTAGAGAAATAAAACTTCTTTGATGGGAGAAGCTGGCTAGCGATTCTTTTTCTCAACAGCAAAATGCACATGAAAAATGTGGTGTTTGTGTTGAAAAAAAAACTAAAACAAAAGTCTGCATGTCTCTCTATTTTACATGTCCATGTACTTACAAGTTACAAACAAGTATTTTTTTCAATAATGGAAAAGAATTAATGATTTTACATTGATCATGCAAATATACAGGAGAAATAAAATGAGAATTACATGTAGACTTTTAGGGTAAATTATACAAAATTGATACATCTTTAACCCCCAAAGATGCAGATTGACAATTACCACACTTGTAGCACTTGGCTCTCTTCCTCTATACTCTGGTGGAGGCATATCCTTCGGGTGGGAAGAACTTTGAGGCCTCGATTCACGCTCTCTAGGATCCCTAAGGTCCATATCCCTTGGTCTTTCTCCAAATGCAGATATTTGACCTTCTGTTCTATCCAGCCCTCCATCCATATCTCTTTTGGTTTCAAACTCTCCCCTATTTGGATTTCGGTCCTCTCTAGATCGAAACTCTGCAGAAGGGTGCTCCATCATTCTCTCGGGTTGATCCCTGGCGGACCTTTGATCACGAATATTTTCTGCATCCCTAAGCCTTGCCCTTGGGCTGCGAGTAGGGCTCAAATCAATATCAGACATGCTTCTTTGACCCTTTTCAGCTTCAGGGCTAAACTCAATGTCCGACATATTACTTTTTCTACCATCATCAGGGGTTAATTCTATATCAGATTGCTGCTTAGAGTCAGATGGCACTTCGGGATTCTCACTTTCATATTCAAACTCATCTTCTTGGAATTGCTCAGCCTCAGGACTTCTTCCCCTATCATCATGCTTATCATTATAAGATTCTCTTTTTTGATACATCCCATATTCTTCCAATTCTTCTTGGGTGGGATAATTTGTTGAAAAATACTCTGGGCTACTTTCATGTGGGCTCTCAGGGTATTCTCTTTGTTCTTTACTACGTCCCCTATCTACGTAACTATCTCTTTCAAATCTACCAACCCCTTGGTCAGCGTATGGATGAGAATAACCCCCTCTCCCTTGCTCTGTGTAGGGCCGAGAAAAATCCCCTCCCCCAATACTCGCTGCCCCTGCAGATGACGGCCCAGGGCCAGGGCCTTGTATTCCACCTCTTGTGGCAGAGGGATTTGGTTCCCTAAATTCAGCACTCTGACTGAGTGGATCTACACTAGACCTATGCATTGCAGTACTATAATTATCTTGAACCCTCCCAGCATCATAGTCATATCCCAATTGTTGACGATTCATATCACCCATGATTCGCGATCTGTCCCGCGGATCGGATGGCCGCATGCCCGCAGGATCGTGCATGGGTGCGTAGTGCGCTCCTGCTCCGGCAGCAACGCCAACGCCATGTCCCTGAACTCCTCGGGCTCGAGCTCTTCCTCTCGGTGCACCTCGAAAGCCGCCACGGTTGTCATATCCACGTCCTCCAGAATATCCACGCCCTCTTGGTGGTCCAGGATAGCCTCCCCTCATAGTAATGACAATTTCAGCTCCATTCACTTCCAAATAAAGAGAGATTGATCTTGTTTTCAGCACAGCATGCTGTCACAAATCTCCCCAAAGAGAGTTGCCATTTTCTTTTGACCTCTTTCAGGTCAAACAACAGATGGCGGAGTTTCAGAAAATGTACGGTGAATGGTGTGTGGCCCACAAATCCGCGGTGCTCCTTCAAGCGTGCAGGGGGTAGGAAATGTCTCTTATACACATCTAGATGTGTATAAGAGACAG
>BQKZ01000002.1:83827-112912 GCA_036244855.1 Temnopleurus reevesii
TCCCCCCCCCCCCCACCTCAAAAAATTAAAAAGGGGGAAATAAAATGCAGTAAATACAAGCCATTCTCCCTTTTGGGGAATGGGACTTATATAGGCTGTTAACTGATTTATCTGATTCTGAGACTTTCTGTAAGGCTAACAAACTCGTGACCACCCTTATTTTTTTTTTTGGGGGGGGGGGGGGGCTGAATTGGCCCCCCTTTAAAAGACTAATCAAAGGAAAATGCAAAATTTGCTATATATAAAACCTTTGATCATCTTGAGTTACATGTAGCTATTAAAATAAAAAAACAACACATGCTAAAATATTATATTGGGGCTGCACACACATGTATAATTCTTGAGGTGCCAAGTTGCCCCTGAAAAAAAAGGAATTTTCCAAAAAGTATTTCTTCACGTAGATAGTGTGTAAAATCTGCGGCCTGGACGATTTATCTACTAAATCCTGTTATTGTTACACAATTATATCAAATATATTGATTTGGGACCGGTATGAAAAAAATGTTTTACTGAACAGCCCCCCCCCCTCCATATTTTTTATCTTGAACTTCTCCCTTTTATCATAAAATGAGAAAAGTTATCATAGATTACTTTCAAATAGCCTCTTACTTCACTAAGTTGCTTTTTTCTGGTGAAATATGTGCCAAATGATGAATTTCTGCCAAAATACCAAATATGGATTTTTAGTGCCCACCCCCAAAAATTGACTTGACCTTTTTTCCCTTTGTGAACATGATGAATGAAGATTTTGCTTCTCATGAGACTAAAATTATTCCAAACTCATGATTTTTTTTGACAAAATGACCACCAAATACAATATTTTTACCCAAAATGTCCAAATATAATTTTGGGGACCCGTACCCCCAAAAATCAAGGAAATCCAAATTTGCTATTAGAATAATGAGGACAATAGTATTTCACTTCCATTGAACCCCCATCCACACAAAATGGATTATTATGAACAAAGTTATTAATTCATTCCCATATTTGCCTTTCTGGGCGCACTGTGCTGGGGGCGCCAAATATGAGCATTCCCCCCATTTCTATATTTTCTTTTGCTAGTCAATTTTCTGAAAAGGCTTACCAAATTTTAGCTGATGCGAAGTTTGGATCAATGTTTCATTGACTAAGAAAATGGGCAACTAAGCTTGACTCAGAAATGTCGGTGAAAGTATATTTACAGCCTGCAGCCTCTCCCATGCATCTCCCTCCGCCGCCCCTCCCTAGCTGTTAGCCTTAAAAATAGACCCATAGTTTGGTATGACTAAAAGACGAATATTAAAATCCATGTGGGCACACCTTATAAAATATTGGGAGGTGGAGGTCGAAAAGCAGTAGACTTCCACCAGAGTAAGCAAGTCTCCTAATCTCAACCCCCTCCCCCCTCTCCTCCACCCAAGATCAGTAGCATCAAACTGAATAAGGTCTGTGGTTGTAAACTACGGGTAGATGCGCGTGCGTTTACGGTATGCCCGGTCTGATATTTTCTAGCGAAAATTGAGAAACATCACGCCCCAACCATTGGCGTAGAGAAAGTTGAAGAACCGCTGAAGCTTACAATAGCGCGCAGGTTAAATATCAGCAGACTCTTTGTGAAGCACACTCATTTATAAAAGCTGTTTGACTAAGAAAGTGTTTTTTTTTTTTAAGGAATGGAGTTGGAGGAGCAAACATGTTGGTTGGCAGATGCAGTCAATACCACTATGAACCCAGAAATTGACCAGGCAAGCCGAATGAAAGCGTATCAGGTAAGAAATAATTGAAATTTCATGTATCAGTTTGTCTTTTTGAGTTTGTTTGACTTTGTCTTGTGTTTATGCTGGGATTGGAATGGATCCGGGGCGTGCCTGCATGAGCCTGATGATGTTGAAATTTAGGTTTCTGTGAAAAGAAATGTAAGAAATAAAACAATTCTCCTTTTCTGAGACTAACGTTTTAGCAATAGCATTTATGTCATGACAAGAGCTGACGGCCAAGGCAATATTGAATATGTTTTTTTCATCCTCTCAATTGTCTCATTTTTTAACGTTATGATGGGAGGTCCCACGTCTGCGCACCTAAACTTTCAGCTTGAAAAAAGCTTGAAGTCAATAAATAACCAATTCAATTATAATAGTATATTTTCACAAATATCCTGAAGATTATGTGTGAGAAATATCTCAGCAAAATCTGACCAGGAATAATGTCATTTTAGATGAAATATACACCCCTCTCATTTTTGCCGTTCAAAATATTTGGGTCCCTTCTCTGCGTCCCATTTACTTTACACGCAGTTGGAGATTTTCAGGAAAAAGTCTTGATTTCACCGAGCGCGCGAGTTACATCGCGTATGTCAATGAGGCGCAGATGAGGGACCTGGCGCAGAGGAGGAACCCCTTACCATACAGCCAAGGGCCATTTTTGCTACTCGAGTGAAACTCGACCCTTTCAACTCCACGTAGTACAGGAGATCTGTATTGGTGTACCGATATAAATATCAAATTGGGCAATCTTATATTTGTGAAAAGGGTGTAATGTAAGAAGCCTCTCAATCAACTTGTACTTGTACTTGTAGATTTCCTTCCTCCGGTATGCGGAGATCGGCGATGAATCGCAGTTGTGATGAATCAGTCGTTATGAGGTCGAATCTAGTTTCTGTTGTCGTAGCAGACGAATTTTCAGTAAAAATCTTAGGCAGTGGCAGGTGAGGGTATTTGAGGATGATGTGGGGAGAAGTGGTGAGGGGAAGAGAATAGAGGTGGCAAAGATAAGACAGTCTGTAGAGTTGAGGTCGTTCATTAGGGAGGCAGGTAGGTCAAGTTTGGAGATGTGATAGCGAAGCATTAGGCGTTGTTCAAGCAGGATAGGGCAGGAGGCAAGGAAGTGGAGGGAGTCTTCATCTTCAAGAGCACATAGCTTGCATCTGGGATCGGTGCTCTTGCCTATGGTGACTAGACGGCGTTGGGTTGGATATGTGGAGGTGAGCAGCTGAGCACGGAGGATTACAGCTCTACGTAGGTGGGGAGGCAGAGAGGGAGGGTAAAGTAGAGAGGTCTTCGGAAGCATTAAGAGACTCCTCCATAGGAAAAGGGATGACTTCTTTTCGATGCCTTCTCTCGCTTCTTCCATCTGTACAGACTCGAGCTCAAGTCATACTCAGTCATTAATAGTCAGCCACTTTTTTTAATTTCTTAAAAATCCAATAGGCAATGGACCCAGATTTGCCAGAAATTCTTGATATAAATCTATATCAACAAATAAACAATTACAAATTTAAAAAATAAATATAAAGGGGCCCTTGTTGCCAGAGGCCTCTGAATTCAACCTTTATTTCAGCTTCGTGCAAAACAAATTGCCACAATTAAGGCACGAGAAACTTCTATGGTCAATCAATCACAAATTTGCATAAAGGGTGCAGTTAAGGCACTCTTGATATTCCTACGAAACCAATTTCTCTGACTGGATGGACGCCAATTCCCCAGTAATTGCTCAAATTTATGCACAATAAAAGATTGTACAGCCCTGGAAGGCTAAAAAAAATCAATGATATTCCTCTAAAATGAAAGGCTGCCCTGATGCGAGAGAAATCTTGTTTAGCCCCATGGTAATTATTGCATCTGTATGTAATAATTGTTGCATATGTACCTGTATGGGGTAATATTCTTTGAGCTTGCTGACTACATTAACAAAGAAAAAAGTATGAGGAAGAAACTAGACTTGTTTTTATGGCCATTAAATGCATGCTTTAGGTTGGCCAATAAATAAAACAACTTATTATTCTCCTCCCTTGACACGTCACTAGCCACAGACAAAGGTGAAAGTTTTATCTGGGACATACTGTATATAGCAGCCAAATCATATCCGTTAGTGGTCAAACCAATACTGGTACAAACAAATGGCAATTGAAGAAGTATATGCTGTGAAAAACATGTAATGGGAGTTCACTGGGAAGACTGGAGAACAAGAATGCTTTGTCCTATCCTTCACCTTTTTTTGTTGTTGTTGTTTTCAGATATGTGAGGAATTTAAAGAAACTTCTCCCAACTGTGTTGCTTGTGGAGCACTAATGACAGATGCTTCTAAATACACCTCAGTCATCAGACACTTTGGACTTCAGCTATTGGAGCATTTTGTCAGGTGAGTTTTTTTCTATAGATTAAATCATGCCTCAATTGAAAAATTCTTTTTTCAAAAGTGATACCTTTTTGTTTCCCAATGTGTTTTCTATATGTATGTTAACTTGTTTTATGCATTTGTCAAACTGACACAATTACATTTAGCAAGTTACAAGAAAGACACCATCATGACATATTATGTGAGGGCTTGGGAGAAAATGCGGGAAGGGGGACTTTGGAGGATTTTGGTGATGATGTAACTCATGATTAAACATTGAATTATAAATTAAAAAGAATGCAGTTATTCTTCTCTTTAAATTTGGGAGTATTAAAGTGTGAATAGTAAAATATAAATATCTCTGTACATTATAAGAAATGAAAATAAATTTTTACAACCATCAATATCCCCTTTTATATTTTGCAGATTTAAATGGAACGATGCGACGCCAGAACAGAAGGTTGAGTTCAAGAACCTTACACTGGAAATGATAACCAAGGTACAGTCATATTTATCATGTACACTGTGGTTCAGAGCTAGTAATCAACATGTTGCATTACCATATTCTGACATTTAGTTAACATTCTGTTTTTGCCAAATAAAACATTGCTGACAATATTATCCACCATTATTTTGGTCAATATATTCGACTTTAGTGCCAATTTAACCGTAAATGTAGTTCTTAATGATATACCAATACATTAATGGGTCCAGGGAATAATTGTCCTGGTATCGCATCGCACTTTGCTATGCATTTTAGCAGGATTGCTATACAAAGTATATGTTTTGTGTAGCAACTTTTTCACATAGAACTGTACAACAAAGTATTGAAAATATTTCCTCAATGTCTGAATCTGCTAATCAAATGTGAAAAATAAAATAATTCCCTGGGTTCATAATATGATTTTAGGTTATTTAGTGTCCTTAGATTAATTTTACCTCCTTGCTTGAGAGANACAATGGACTTCACGACTGGACGAGACAGAGCGCCCTCATAGCTGAGATCATGCAACCTGTTACTGAGCTCTGGTTGTCTCCACAAATCTCTGAGTAAGATGCTAGAGTTTATTGATAGTTTTAAACCTTTGTAGTGGGGCTGACAGGCTAATAGCAAGAAGGAAAAAAAATTATTCAGCAAAACAAAACGACCTGTATGAAAATATGAATGCTAAGTAACAAAAGGATTAGCGCCTTGTGTGTCGTTAGAAACTTCTTTCTCTAAAGCATGCTTCAACCATTTCACTGGAAAAAATGAAGGAAAACAAACAAATACAATAAAGTACAAAATACAAAGCAAATATCATTTATTACATAAATTATGAAATGCAATTATTCAATGGTGATATTTTCTTATATTCTGATCAATTAATTGCATAGGTCCATTTGTTCCTACAATACGTGTTCGCATAGAAGTTTCACAGCCGCGCTCTTCAATACTTATTCTATTACAGATCTGCATACTGTATAAGCTGAGTTTTTTGCTGGGGACTTACTTTTGCTATTTTTACGATCATGAATTCACTGAAATTTCCACTCATTAGAATGCCCTTATGCTGTAGTATGATAATTTTTTCAGAATTGAAAAATCACAACCTGCTAATATATGATGTCTGAAAGTCAGTAAATTTGTAAAAACTTATGTATGCTAAAATCCCCCTTTCTACAGCATTCTCGTTAAAATGATCTATTTACTTGTGTCAAGGCATATATTATCCTACCATCCTACCATCGAGAGCCTAGCCAGGAAGTGGTTGCAAATCTTTCATTCCATATTAATGTCATTTTACTTCATGATCCAATCACCAGAGTCTTTGATCCACAACATTGGCCTAGATCACCCCAGCAACGCAGAGCCGAGCCTAGAGGAGGTACACAATAAGAATCGTGCTCAGATCTTTAGCTGTATCTCCATTTTATATCTCTTTTCGTAGAATGATCCAATCACCAAAGTCTTTGATTCTCAATATTTGTTTGGATCCAAGCAATACAGAGCGTAATAATAATAATAATAATAATGAACGGCTTTTATATAGCGCTTATCAACTTAATCTCTAAGCGCTCTACAACTGCAGCATTATTACCCTGGCTTTAGCCCGGCAGCCACTTCATTAGCGCACTTGGCGTTTCAAGGAATAAATATTCCCACCAGGTACCCATTCACCTCACCTGGGTTGAGTGCAGCACAATGTGGATGAATTTCTTGCTGAAGGAAATTAACGCCCTGGGTGGGACTCGAACATAAGACCCTCTGGTTAAAAGGCGAGAGTCATGACCACTACACCACAGGGCCTCCATAGTCTAGAGGAAGTACACAATGATAATCATGCTCCGATCTTTTATTCAATCACTTTTCATTCTTTTTCTCCTTCAGAATGATCAAATCACCAGAGTCATTAATTCACAACATTGGTCTAGATCACCCTAGCAACGCAGAGCCGAGTCTGGAAGAGGTACACAATAAGAANTGGACGAGACAGAGCGCCCTCATAGCTGAGATCATGCAACCTGTTACTGAGCTCTGGTTGTCTCCACAAATCTCTGAGTGAGTTTCGACCAAAGTTTATTTATAATTTTAACTTTTAGAAGCAGTGCTATCAGGCAAATGGTAGCAATATAAAAAAATATTCAGAAAAACAAAACAACATGATTGTATGAAACTATGAATGCTTAGTAACAAAGGATTGGTGTCGTGTGTGTTGCAAGGAACTTCTTTCTTTAAAACAAGCTTCAACCATATCAGTGGAATAAATGAAAAAAAGGATAGAAAGTACAAAATACAAGACAACTATTATCACTTTTTATTAATTATTCAATTATTAATTTGATCAATTATTGATGCAGCACCAAGGCCCTTTGATGATGTTTAAGAAAGAAAATCAACAAGTTTTCGAAATAATAGAAGTAGCACGAGCACTAGCTTTCCAAATCAGAAGTCAACTTCCCAACCTCAACATATTGATATAGACGATATGATATATTGCCTATTGTCGGTAAGGAGAATTACCTGTGTCAACCAATAGAGACTCTAGTCTGGAAGTTGTTACAAGAAAAATACTCAAATCTTATCATTCATTTCATTTTAGTATTATTTTCCCTAGAATGATCAAATCACCAGAGATTTTGACTCGTACAATTATTCTGGATCACCCTAGCAATAAAGAGCCCAATCTAGACGAGTTATACAATAAGAATCTTGCTCAGATCTTCAGCCGTAATCTCCATGTTATGTCATCTTTCCTAGAATGATCCAATCACTTAATCTTTGATTCGCAACATTTGTTTGGCTCCAATCGGTTGCGGAGACTAGTCTAGAGGAGGCACACAATAAGAATCATATGCCAATCATTTATCTAGTTGGCTTTTATTATTTTTCTCCCCTACAGAATGATCAAATCACCAGAGTCATTAATTCACAACATTGGTCTAGATCACCCTAGCAACGCAGAGCCGAGTCTGGAAGAGGTACACAATAAGAATCGTGCTCAGATCTTCAGCTGTATTTCTACCGCTCAGGCTGTCATCAAGAGAAGTTGCTGGCCATCGGATCCACAGGTAAGATATTATCAATTTTCTTGTTGCAATAAACAAATTTTGTTCCATTTTTTGTTGAAGGAAGTTTTAATCTTATTGCATTTGTTGTCCTCAAATTAAGGTTGAAGATAAAGATTTTGAATAGTCGAACAATTGAAAATGCCAATCCCAATTCTTAAGTTGTAGTTACTTTACCATCAATGATTTTATTTCATTCAATGACATAATTGTTTGTGTCACCATGCAGATTTTTTTTATGAAGGCCCTTACTATTTCAGGGAATTGTCAACATTATATTCATCATACGATGATCATATTTTTAAAAAGTTATCAATCATTTTGATTATACTAATTTCATTAAAGCTATTATATCTCAATGGTTATAAATTCTTGACAAGGAGGTCATTGAACTTCTTCATTGGCTGCTTTAATTTGCAAGTGATTGCATAATTTTCATTTAATAAGTAATATTCCTAGCAGTTTAAAACTACCTCATCTTAATAACTGTCTAAGTTTTAGATCAAACTTGGCTTTGAGGTAACATTCTAGGTTGAGTCCTTGTTGTGCAGCCTGACATCTAACGTTTTGTTAGTTTGTCACACTGCCTCTGTACACCTCACTAAGCCATAGAGTAATACAGAGGTACATAGTACCAGTGTCATGATGTAACATCTAATGTTACCAAACATACACTGGCCTCCAAACCCTCAAACATGACTACTTTTTGCCATCCAATGTAATTTCCTTTGGCCCCCCAAACCCTTCAAACATGAAGATAAGTAAAATTTGTGTAATCCTATTGGCTGTTCCCTTCGAGAAAACCTGGTGGTGTTCCTGGAATTCATTCACTTACTGTAGTATACCTCATAATGGAATAGACTAAGATATGGAGAATAAAATAATTTAAAAGAATGGCTGTAATAGGCACTTTCTGCATTCTGTCTGGAAGTAATTAGTTATCAGCTAATGAAGGCCAGACATTTTACTATAGAGATTTAAGCATGATCATCAGGTTATTATCAAATAATTTCAATTTTGTGTGGCTAACTAGGGCTGGTGGGGATATTACAGGTCACTTCCCAAGTGGAGCATCGATGTACAAGAACAAAACAAACTGTCATATTGAAGCGCAATTTTGCTCTTTTTCTCTAGGTGGCGGAGGCTGGTGGATTTATAAGTGGCCATCTGCCAAGTGGTATACCAATCTATAAGAACCCCTGCACCCCTCATATCTTGCCAATGTTACCAAACCTTTTCACCTTTGCCAGGTAAGTGCATTCATTTGCATAACTTATTTTTATAATAGAATATACTCAAATATAAAGAAAAAGAAAAAAAACACAGTATTGCTGCAATTAGGCACTTCGTCTCATTCTGTCTGGAAGTAATAAGATATGAGATAATGAAGGCCAAAAATTATTTAAAAGAAGATAATGACATAATGACATTTTTGCCATGTTTGTTCTGTGAATATTAACCATGATGAAATTGCAACCAAATTGTGCACATAGATCTAGGGATTGCAAAACAAAAATTAAAGTAAAAAGGCGCTTTTAATGAGCAAATGCTGTCATACATGGTGATAACGAATTAAGGACTATAGCTCAAGAACATTTGATTATAATACTACTGTCATAATGCATTCTTTCCTGCAGGTTAAGTATCATTCTTGAAAATGATCCCAACATTTGAGTATTGACCCTTTGGTGTATTTTATCTTCTATTTTCCAGAACTATAAATGCCATGTGGACACCTGAATGCAGAGCTAAAGTCTGTCCAGAGTATACTAGATCTTACAACATGAGTGATAATGAGAGGAATACTATATTGGGTAAGTATAGTGCTGCTTTGTTGTGCAAGCTGAGCTGTATGATTAAATGTCATGTGGACACCAGAATGCAGAGCTAGTCTGTCCAGAATACTCTAGATTTCACAACATGAGTGATAATGAAAGGAATACTATATTGGATAAATATAGTGCTGCTATGTTGGGCAAGCTGAGCTATAGGATTTAATGTCATGTGGACACCAGAATGCAGAGCTAGTCTGTCCAGAATACTCTAGATCTCACAACATGAGTGATAATGAGAAGAATACTATATTTGGGAAGGTTATGTTATTAGTATGGCTATGTTGGGCTAGCTTAGCTATATGAGAAGAATGTCAAGTAGTCCGCCGAATGCTGAGCTAAAGTCTGTCCATAGTTTATGAGGTCATGTAGCATAAATTGTAATGTAATAATAATAAAAAAAATAATAGCTACGACTTGTACAATGAGGAATACTATGCTTGATAAAGCATTTTTATTAGTGTTGCTCTATCAGGTCAGCTTAGCCATTTAATCTGTCATAAGAGTACACAATACCAGACAATATGGAAGACAACAAAAAATTCTACACCAAGTTAGACATTGTTTTTTCATCACCATATCAGTAAAGCTTAGCTATTTGACTGCTGTGTTGTCATCCGGATGTTGAAGTTTAAAAAATAAAAGATTTTGAGGGGAAGATTATAACGGGTAAGGTATCATTCTTTTTATGTAATCATCACTTTACACAGCCAAATGTTGGCTTTTATTCATTTTCCTTCCAAGTAGAGCATTTGTGAGTGACCACATTTTTAATCAAATCACATTAAAAAAAAAAATTCTGAATAAATATACAGATATTTTGTAATTCAATTGTGAGGTTGATGAAATATATACCGGTATTTTCTTTTAATGTTGCTTTTCTTTAGGCTTACTTGGTAACAGTACAGAGATTCCAGTCAACAAACCAGTGGTAGAGAAAGTTCAGATATTTCTTACTGTTGTCTATGAAACTACGTAAGTACATGTATGAAGCCTTTCTAACATTATGAAATTATTGGTCCATACCTGCTTTGTCAGAGGGGTCAATCATGAGTCAATAAGGTTGCTTGTTGGAACTTTAATAGTAAAATGCATTGATTCAACTTTATTAATTTTATTACAAAACTACATCTGTGGAAAAATAAGAGTGGCCTCCTCATGTCTTGATTATGTACACAAAAATTATTTTCATACTCAAATGCTATGCTTACTTTTTCTTATGAGAAGTGGAAAGTTATTGACTCATAAAGTATTTTTTTTTCTTTTGTGACATTTGGACCCGAAAAACAAAACATTATGTCCTTTTTACCAGTTTCAGAAAATGAAAATGAGTATGTTTTGTTTGAAAGGTTTGTTTGAAAGGGCATTTTACACAATCAGGGCCATTTTGCATTAAAAGTTGCGCTTGAACGCAAGTCAGAGAATCAAACGCAATTCAATTTTACAACCAATCAGGAGCGCATATTTTGGACTTACTTTTAATTTTGAGAGTTGCGTCTAAACGCAGCTTTTCATGCAATAGGGCCCAGACCAGTTTAGCAGATAAAGTTCTTCCACCCAGCAGAAACATGTAAGGAATTTAAAAAGCATAGATTTTATGCTAATAAATTCTTCACTAATACTTTTTATAACATATTACTGATCCTCTTTCCAATAGCTGCCATCTCTTTGCGGACTGCTTCCAGAGTCTTGGTTATGAGTTCTTTGCAGCGGAGGGTCTCTCTTCTCAAATTCTTGAATCTATTTTCACCAACCTTCACTATTTACCAGACTACAGACTGAGACATATCATACATATCCTTTTCAAATTGGGTTTTTATTGAATAGATCAAGATTATGCATCATCTACTGGATATTTTTTTTTACAAGTATGAAGTATCTAATTTACTCTTCACTTGGATCTTAACATCTCATTAACTTCTATTAGCTTCATTAGGCAACTGAATACTTATGTCTGTGCAAGCGATGATGTTGCCAAAAAGTTAGTTGTCCATAGTATCGCTAGGATCCTTAGGGGCGGGAAGTTAGCCAACAGCATCCAGTAGAAGATTCATAATAGTGATTTATTCTTGGGTTATTGGATGGATCATAATATTCATGTATCAGACTCTTATTGTTAACATGAACAAGTGGAAAAGGTACCATGTGCCAGCAACGGATATTGACTGCTCTTCATGTTGTATTATTGACCTTGCATGTACATTTATTGTCAAAAGATTTGCACTGTCTGTAGGAGTAAAGAAGTCTGGCAAGAACTGTAAAATATCGATTTTAGACAATGTAGAGATGTTCTCATAGGAATTATTTTTAAACATCTGGCAGGGTTTAAAGAGGTTTAAAAAATATGGCACTGATTTCGAACATCAAGATGAAAGGGGGAGGGCTAGGGGAAATGAATATAAATAATAAAAAAAACGCCAATTATGAAATGTTTTTCAAATGTTTCAGTGATGTTAGTCTATTCAGGATTATTAAATATTACATAATATTGTGATTTGTAATATCAGCACTTAACCTGAACCGTGATCAAGCAAAAAGCCTTTATTCTCATACTTCGTTTCATAAAAAATAAAGATTGCATTGTGTGTTTGGCTATTTGTATATTTGTATTCAAAATTCTGACCAAATAGATATTGGTTGGCATCATTATTTGCAAGTGATCTGTGCATTGGTAAGTATTGTACAGAATGTAGAAATCATTAGTCGTTGCTCTTACATGTAAGTTCGATTCTCCTTGACTGCACTGTCATGCTCACGAGTTGTAGCAAAGCCCTTTGTTCAGCTTTGTCCTAAAGAATGTTGGGAGTCTGCTCTGATACCCTTGATGACTGGTCTCACCTCCTACATGGTTAACAGACTCAACCAGCAATGGGCTGTCATCATACTCAGAACTGAGTCCAGGTAGGGCCATTTTAACTTTTCATTTTAGGGGGTGTTGTTCAAACGTTGCAATTGGTCGCAAGTTCTATTGATAGGAATCAAATTAATTGTTTCATGCGCGTCTTGTAAAATGCTCATACCGCGCGTGAATGAAAATGCGTGTTACAATATACCAAGTTGCAGTTGATTTGCAGTCGATTTTGAAGACCCCCCCCCCCCAAGTCTTATTTTTGCCTATATTTACATCAAATACGGTATCATTTGAAGGTGCCATTGGTGTAATCGTTCTTGGTTAGTAGGCTTGAAAAGGAACTACCCATTTATTCTTCTGATTATACCTATTGAAATATCATGAATGGGTAGGCCCATTTCAGGACGACATCATTTTCAATAAATAATCACTGTTCAGTGAAACATTATACTCATTGTATGTTTACAGAAGTCTTTATTACACAGCAGTCCTCCACTCCTCTCTTGAAAATAGATGGTCATCAAATGTTCCAGAGAGAATCTTTGCACTTTCTAGGAGAGAACACCCCAAGTAACTGGTTTAGGGATGTGTTTATCTGCCTCAATATAGATTGCAATACTTCTGATTAAGTTAGGTGTTCCATTTGAAAGTAGATAAACTGCCTATGCATCACTCCCAAATTTCTGTAATATTAATGCAAAATCAGGATTTACCTCTGAAGGAATAAATGTTCCTGCCATGTACCCATTCACATCACCTGGTTTGAGTGCAGCACAACTTGGATGAATTTCTTGCCAAAGGAAAGTAATGTCACGAATGGGTTTTGAGAGTCAAAACCACTGCCCCATGACGCTTCCACTCGTGATTTATTCCATGAGAGCGCATCTAGTTCTGCTGTTTGGCTATTCATTCTAATTTATAACCTAATTGGTTATTCAGAAGTTTGTACAGTATCATGATATTGCCAGTACACAATATTGATATCTTGTGTAGAAAGTAGATCACATATGTCGTCTCTCATTTCTCTCCTACCAGTGATGAGAAGGATCAAAGTGAAGAGCAGGAAACTCAAGAAATTATTGAAGATTATCTCATAAGGGTTGTCACAAAGGAGTTCATGGAGCTACTGGGTGAGTAATACTGTACAAGCTGAAACTTTCAGCTTAAATGCTTAAAATGTATTGCACTTTTTTTCCAGCAAACTAGTGAAAGGACTTTAGGAAAGATAGAACTACAATTCTTGGAACCCCGTTTGCTTACAATAACAAGGCGAAGGATGAATTGCTGGTGAAGACAGACAATTATATTTCTCATAAACCTAACATTCAATTTCTTCTTTATTTAANCAGGAAACTCAAGAAATTATTGAAGATTATCTCATAAGGGTTGTCACAAAGGAGTTCATGGAGCTACTGGGTGAGTAATACTGTACAAGCTGAAACTTTCAGCTTAAATGCTTAAAATGTATTGCACTTTTTTTCCAGCAAACTAGTGAAAGGACTTTAGGAAAGATAGAACTACAATTCTTGGAACCCCGTTTGCTTACAATAACAAGGCGAAGGATGAATTGCTGGTGAAGACAGACAATTATATTTCTCATAAACCTAACATTCAATTTCTTCTTTATTTAATTGAAATTGTGATGCTATTTTGAGGACAGACATAATTTTATCACCCCATAATACGAAAGTTGACATTACTGTATAAGCTGAAATGTTTGTGATGGTTATGGCCTCACAAAAATTTCCACTCTATATGATGCACAATAATTTTAGTACAAACACTGTAAAAAAAAAAAAAAAAAAAAAAAAAAAAAAAAAAAAAACCAAAAAAAAAAAAAGAAAGAAATCGTGAAAATATCTGTACGCTAAAATATTGGCTTATATAGTATTTCTTTGCCGACTATTATCATTGTACGTTCTTATGTATGTATTTGATCAGGCAACCTGTGTTGGAATCACAGTAGCCGAAACTCCTCATCCAATGCTGCAGTGAAGGAGGAGGGAGGAGGTGGAGACACCGAGATGGATACGGATGAAGCCATGGAGCAAGGGGAAAGTGGAGGAGGGAACGATAGAAGGGGTGAACCTACAAGCCTTGGTGACCTAGGGAAGATCATCTTACAAAATGAGGTAAGCTTGTAAGGGTGTTATGCAGTATTTTAATCCTAATTCTATTGAACCTTTTGGATTTATCTAGTCCATATTGGGCATATTTACCCCTCACCCCCTTGATTTCAATCGTTGATCCAGCGATTGTGCGGAAGTCTGCATGGGCAAAACCCGCAGTATAAACTGGAAAATTGCTGTAATTTTTTCCTGAAAATCACTCATGACAATTAGGGTGAAGCTTTGAAGCTGAGGAGGAGAAAGAAAGAAGGAAGTGAAGTATTATCTTTAGAATTTTAGATTATGCTGTAATTGTGTATCTTTTTTAATCATTCTAAATGAATGTCCAGTTGCCATACACAGCTTGAATTTTCATTACTTCCTTTACGTAACCTATTTGATCTAGAATACCTCAGAAATGTATGAATTAACCTTCAATCTATTATTATTTTGTCTACAGAGATTATGTGAGAGTATAGTGACGTGTGTGTATACCGCCATGTCTTGGCCTGACAGTGGAGTGTGCATGAAGGCTTGTCGTCTATCATGGCTCATTGTTCAAGAGGTAAGAACACTTTTTTTTCTCATTCAACAAGAAAAATTATTGCAGTACGTTCATGATCATACATGAATTTGCATTGTTGAACATTGCAGAACATTCAGCAAATATACTTGTAATATAAGACATTTGTTACAAAAAAGGATTTAGAAAAGGGGATTTTTACAGAAAACCATTTTCATGTTAATTAAACAATGATGGGTATCGATAAGCCCAAAACAAATATAAATGAGAAGAATTAAAGCATTTATAAATACTGTGCAAATTCTTCATTTATTCAGTCACTCACTTCTTTTCATGAACAAAGAGAAAATCTTGACTGCATGGGCAAAAATTGTATGATCATTTCTTTTCTAGAAATGCTACCATCATTTGCCCCCATATAATGTATTACATCTGTCTTACATTGTTTCCATGTATGACAGCTTGCTACCAGACCACTTCTACCTGATGCAGTCACCCATCTGTACACATCTATCCTAAAGGCGTTACAGGTGCATGGAGATCATGACACGTGTCGAACAGAGCTTGTATTTAGGGCTATGCAGCATTATGAACTACTGGTAGGACATTATTTTTTTTCTTTCTATTGGCATGTTTCTGGTTATGGATGAATTGTCAAATCTGTAACATTTGGCTTATTTAGAAAGTATTCTTATTATGATTGTCTATTATTTTTAATGATTAGTCATGGTTCATTTTGATAACTTACCAATGAATAATCAAATGTGCCAAAGGATTTATGAGTTACGTTTGAAATTGTTATAACAATGTCCATGGGAACAAGAAATATTGCCCTTATATGTAGAATCGTCTAATATCGGGTTTAAAAATCATAAGGAATACAAAGTTTGAGTGGTATCTGCCATTGTTTTTAATGTGTATTACAGAGAGAGAAGTATCCTGTCTTGACAGAGGTGATGCTTAGTCTACCAAACTGCACCCAACCATTATTGCAGAAGTTTCATGAGAAGGTTCCTTGCTCCAAGCCGTCTGAGAGGAAGAAGAGAGATGCCTTCAAAGGTTTCATCCAGGGCTTTATTGCAGTAAGAATATTCAGATAATCTTGCGTAGTGTCCATTATATCCTACTTATATGAATCTATTTCTGTTTTGTAATTGGCTCAAACAGTATCATGTGACCAGCAATCGCATCACTATTATACAATTATCCAGAAAAGCTTCCTGTATATTAAAACTTTGTCAAATCTAAACATTGTCATATTAGAGCGAAAAATAATAATGAAATCAAAAGAAATGTTATTGGAATAGAATGACCCATAAGATATTACCGTACATATAGCTCTTTATATATATTTTTTCCCTTGAACACATTGTATTTCTTGCACCAACGAATTGTTTTATTGAGGTGAAAGGTCATTACGCAAATGATTGTGAAGAAGAGTCAATAGAAAATTTATTGTCAACATTTTATGAAATGAGAGTTAAATGGCTGGCAATCAATATAACAATGCTTAAAGCCCAAGTATAGTTTTTGGTAAAAGCAAATATTTTTATCACCAGATTTTGTCTTCAAATCTACGTGAAATGAAATATAGTATCATAAACAGATTGCACATTAGAGTAATAAGAGTGATTTTTGCCAACTGAATCACCAAGGGTTAATCAATCTTCTGTTGCAGGAACATGTGAGTCAGAAGTTCAAGAGGACAGAGGTGATCCATGATCTACCAGCGATCTACAAACCCATGAAACCAAAGAAACCAAGCATCTTAGATTCATCTGTCGCACCCGAAGATGTAGGACTTATCATGCTCTTTGCTAGTGATACAGATATATGAGGAGGTTATCACTTCTGATGAATCAAACTCATTTGTCAACTCATTTGTAAGGACGGAAGATGTCGGATTAGTCGTGCTGTTTCATAGTGATACAGAGTTATGAACGTTTCATCTCGACATCCAAATCCTTGACTAGAAACGTGCACTCCTGTGTGAGAACGGAAGATGTTGGTCTGGCAAACAATTTGCAAAATGATGCAGATACATGGGCATTTCATCTCGACTTGCGAACCCAATTTTTGTACCTTTTAGAATGGAATACTTGAAACAGACAATCATTTTCCCCAGTGATACAGATATATTGTGGCCTCATCTCTTTGAATGAGCCATAGACAAGCATTGCACACCTGTCCCTAACAATGGAAGATGTTGATGTAACAATCTATTTTAGCTAATGTTGAAGATGTGTGAGGATTCCACATCTACCAATGAACCCTAGAGCTAGCACTGCACACTCGTCTTTAGGAATAGAAGGTGTTGTTTTGACAACCTTTTTGCCAGTGATGCATTTATTTAAAAAAAAAATTCATCTTGATCCAGAATTCAAGATGATGATGACATAGACAACGCTGATGACAGAAAATATGAGATTGACAATCATGTTGACCAGTGGTATTAAGATCTTCTCTTGGCCTATGAACCCAAGACTAGAGTAGTCCGCTTATATATGAGAGCAGAACATTTAGAGCCGACAATCTGTTTGGCAATTGTTGCAGATGACACACGGTTTCCTCTCTGATCAATGCCTTGAAACCTCAAATGACCTTCTTAAATTAAACTATTGAAGTAGAAAATATGGGTATGATGATGTTTAATGATGTTTAATGACACAAGTACAATTAGATTTTGTGACTGTTCTTAAAATGGAAGGCAAATAGTTTGTGATGGATCATGCTGGCTGGCCATGCCATTTCTAGCCATAGAGTAGCTTTTTGTCTCGCCTGAATAAAGCTCTAGCAGAGAACTACTTTCCTAATCCCCTCTCGATGAAATCAAGGGCATGTAACATGAGCCGATGGTTCTAGGAGTGCCAAAGGTTTGATAGATCAGTCATCCCATTGGATGGTTGGAGTACAGGGCAGTTATAGAGAATGTGATATGCAACCTTTTCATCTGCTCCCCAAACAAAAGCTTTTACAGGATTCAATTTTCTTACAAAGGGTTCCCATTTTAGTGGAAACTCAGTATAAAGAGATATAACAAAATATCTGCTATATAGAGATACAAATATCTGGTCCTAGCTCTTTATAACTTATTGTTTTTTTAACTCTGCTATAAGGAGATTATTGCTCTAAGGTATTTTTAATGTCCCAAACACTTCGTTATACTGAGTTTCCACTGCATGTGCTATTGCTGATAAATAAAAACTACCTGCATTTGAACAGTCAGATTAAAAGAAGAGTCTACCCAAAAATAATAATCTTTTAACAGAAGCAGAAAAAATTGGCAAACAAAACAAAAAAAGTTTGAGGAAAATCGGACAAATAATATCAAAGTTACGAATTTTTAAAGAGTAGAAAAACAGGCAAATCAGTGCAAATTTCCACTTATGTTGCCAATTTGATGACGTCACGGTGCACAACTAACCATTCATCCTGTTTATATTTATAGTTAAGAATTCATCATTTTTACAGAAAGACACAAAAATTTTAATTAATGTACACATGCAAATATGGGAGCTACATATCTTATCATGAAGATATACAACAGTAAAACTTGTTAGGAAATCATATATTTGGGAAAAAAGTAACATTTTATAACATTGGTATCAATATCATAAATAGTCAGTTGTGCACCTATGACGTCATCAGTTACCAATTTGTCTAAATATTCAAATATTCATAACTTTATTATTAGTTGTCCGATTTTACTTCTGTTGAAAAATTATTATTTTGGAGTAGACTCTCCAATTTAGCTCTATTTAGCTATTGATTATGTGTAGCCATTTCCAAGTAAATTTTTTATTAATCATGTTATCTTGTAATTGGCAATATAATTGCACATTATTTTGATCTGCTAAGATGTGTTTTTTTTGTGATGGTAACACATTAAATTACTTGTGTATGTATCTTGTGTATTTAATATGTCAAGATCTCTTTTCATTTTCAAACAAACATTTGCTGAAATTATTTTTGAATATGTCTTATGGAGCTAATAGTTGTGTACCAGATTTCAATGCTATTCATTAATACCTTATCTTTGAAAATTCAATGAAATAGTTACTTTACAAATAGTAGACATCAGAGAGGATTACTTATATCTGGGACCAAGGTTTCATATCACTATCTGAAAGATTTTTCTTTGGCTTGTCACAAATCACGGATCATACATTTTTTAATGAACTTGGTAAATATCATGCAGCATATAGCACAGACGCCAATTAGTTCAGAATATGCATGAGGTGTATTTTCAATGAATTCAAGGCTTTCATTACAAGGGAATGCTTATTGTTGTCATGATTCTTCTTAATTATTTCCAGCCATTTCGTAATTGCCATTTTGATTGTGCGTCATGCATATTATAGAATTGTTAGCATCTCTGACAAAGCTAAAATCTTTCTGGTTCGTAACACACAAAGACCCTCCTTTTGTGAATCCTGTCTTTGACAAACAATTCATAGATCACCATTTTGAAAGCAAAACTGTTTTATATTTCTCATACACAAATGACAATGCATATTATGGTGATAAGATGTAGATACAAAATATGTAAAATTTCAGCTATTTATAGAAATGTTCATTTCTTCACAATCTGTGTGACTGTGAGAGAGTTCAAAATCCATTCCTCTTTGGAAATAAACTTATTTTGTTGCTATGAAAACAGAGATCATGTTATCTGCTTTGTTCTTGTGATGATGCATTTTACAGTGAATTCTAAATCATTTGTATTTTTAGTACTTCTAGCGCATGCTCATGCCATTCATTCTGTTTTTTCCTTCTCATTCCTTCCCCCATCTCCTTTCCCCTCCTGCGCACATTTTTCCCACTTATTTTCCTTCTCTCCAATCATCCTTTTCTCGCTCTCATCCTCATCTCCTCCCCCTCCCCCATCTCATTTATTCCCCCCTATCGCTTATGTCACTTTTCTCTCTCTCCATCTCCTCTCCCCATCTCCTTTTCTATCCCTCACATTTATCTCTTTCTCTCTCTTCCTCATCTTATCTACCTCTCCTTATGACCTCTCCAACATCTCCTTTTCCTGCCCTCTCACTACTTTCATTATATCGCCTGATTCCCTCTCTTCTCTTTCTTTGCTACCTCAATTTTTCTTCCCCTCTCTGCTACAGCCCTAGTCACCTAGAAGCTCTGATTCAACATGACTCAACACAATTATTTTTCTAGTGAAGTCTCATGTGATCTACATATAAGTTATGTGTCCCTCCATTCAGGGGCAATTAATCAGGACTCAACTGGACAAAAGGTTGCATTGAATCGTGTTGAATCCAATATATTAAAATCCTCATCCAAAATAAAACTTCTTGTCTAGTTTATACATCAATAGAACAAATCACTCTTTTAACTTTGTACTTATAGTCTTATTCTAATATATTTTCACAATATGTACAAACATTTACAGATGTTAAATTTACACAAACTTGATATCATGATGCAAGCAATAGACATGATTATTCAGACTATTCAGAATGCACAATTGAAAACCTTAGAAGAAAGAACCTAAGTTCAATGAATCCTCATGAGCAAGTGCCACTGGAATGAGTGAGTACAGCATGTTTGCTTTTAGGATTCATTTAACTTGAGCACTTCTTCCACATATAAATCAGTTCAAATGTCCAGTTTTCTTTTATCTCATGTATTTACTTGCACGTACTGATTATTCAGATAAAACTAGTATAATTATTTCCATTGGTATTGTCAATTGTCTTTAATTGAAAATCGGATGACTTTAGCCTTCACTATAACTTTAATCCATGCTGTAAAACGAGAGACAATGAAGCTGTAAGCCTTTCTCAAAAAGATAATGGAATCTACTTTTCCAGAGAGAAATAGCTTTCTGAGTTGAAAATGTCATATTCATGATTTATTACATCACTGAATAGCATTCTCTCTAAAATCCTCTGCCTCTCTCATCATATCTCTTGGAGTGGTGAGGGTCATTCTCCGTATCGCATGTTAACGATATCAAATGACAATGCCCATATCACTGACTTTGTATTTGGAACATTTAATTTCCAGTCTACACTTTGAGTACATGGATCATCATAAACCTCATCAAATATTTTACTTTGTTGTCCTTTTACATATGAGCGAACAAGTACATGCACCAAGCTGATGCCTAATTTTCAGAAAATATCTGTGTTACACATAGAAGTCTGTTTTGCGGGAAAAACCCAACCCTACTACACAAAATGAAGGAATTAACTTCAGAACTTATTCCAGAAAAGTTGTGATGTAGGATGTACCAGATGTTGACGTTCTAAGATTGAGAGGCAAAAGAATTTGGATTTGGATACCTATATGCCATAAGGAGAATTACCTGACCCATTGATAGGGCGGCTAATTTCTGATTCATCCTTCCATTGCCAACCTTGCGCTATATACCAAATATCCAAAGTCCAATCCAATTGGGGTATGAACAGAAAGTTGTTGTCAATTTCAAATCAACTGCAAACATGTTGCATATTGAAACATGTATTTTCAATTCAAGACAGTCTGTGCTCCTGACAAGATATGAATGAAACATTGACTTTGTTTGGCACATGCTGATAAACTTGCGACTGAACACAACTTTCTAGCCACATTCCCAAAATGTCGAGCCCAAAAATGGTCAAATGATAAAAATACAAAATGCCAGTTAGACCAAAACTTATTTATGGCCTGTCTCAGATGGACCAAAGAATGGAGGAGAAGAAGGGGGTGTTGCTCAAAAGTTATGATCAATTACAAATCAACTGCAAATCAGTTGCAAATGAAACATTTTCTTTCACACATGGTCTGCGCTTCAAACAGGACGCCCATTAAATAAACATTTTGATTTGTGCGTGCCAATCAACTGCAACACACAATTGGTCACAAACTTCTAGCAACACAACCTAAGAGTTGTTATGGACTAGGTGACGAAAATACTCGTATTCACAAGGTGAAGAGGATGATTGTTTCAATGAGATTGATGACAGGGATCATAATCTAAGGATTCCATCTCCTGATCCTCCAGTCTTGTTTTCCTTCGCTCTTCTTTCAACCGTCTTCTTATATCTCTCAAGCTCCTGAGGATTTAAATCACAAAAATAACAGGAGTTATGTTGCAGCATAGCAAATCATTTTTCTTCCTTACATTTATTTATTTTTTATATCTACAGCATTTCAATCAAGCACAATGTGACAAAATGACTCTCCTTTACTAGAAAATATAATTGTGTCACAAATTGTCAAACAGTGATTTTGATAATTTTAGTGAAATTGAATCATTGAAAATCTTAATCTTGCATAGAATTTTTTTTCTCTATTTCTGCTTTTGTGAATCTGGTGTATTTTTATAGCCCTGAATACAATTATAGTATATCAAACACAAAATGTGTTCAATTTTCCTGAAAAGTTTCAAAGAGAACGTAATTTGTATGACATCTTATAAGACATTCACTGAATGCTTATATTAAATCAAAATAGCTACCCAACTATTTTAAGAGAATTGACAACAAATGAACAATGTTTTGAAAATGAAAGCGGAAAAATCAGTTGTCTCATGATGTGCAAACATTGAAAAATTGCAACATTTTCTCTGATACTGCTAATTTCATCAGGCAATGTAAAAAGACAGGGCGCAACAATTACTATAACAATTGAACAAGAACTGAACAGTAAACGTTTAACTATGAAACTTAGGTAACCATGCTGAGTTGGTTTTCAAGTTTCTTGCATTATTATGATATAAAATTACCAAAAAAGCTTGCAAATTACTCTAATCATATATACATTATGTATCTAATACACTCAATTATTAGACAATATCATTTCTTTATGTAAAAGTAAATCGTGTTCAGAAATGGCAGACAGTTTGGTTTTAACAGCTCAACTGACTGAATTAGTCATATTAGGGCACTATAAAAAAAAATCTGAAATCACGTACCTTGTTTTTCTGCTCTCTCATATTGTCTACTGCTGCCTCTGCATACTGCGGGTCTTTAGATGGGTCATCTACTATGGCTTTGATTGTACTCTGAGGGAGGAAGACAGTCACAATACATAAGATTTATGAATAAAATCTTTAGTTTTGGTTCTTGACCCACCCACTGAACTCTTTTATTCCCATAGACTTTCCTCACAGGAAAACCATCTGGTTCCAGGAGACAATGAATTACACACACTTATTTCGGATAATTCAAATATGAACAGGTTTATTAGGTTATGCTTGCACCAAGCTGGCTGTGTTTCCATCCAGTGAAAGGAGACATATAGAGCACCATCGCACATTGCTCTACAAGCCCAATGTGAATAAAGTTGCTATGTACATCAACATATGTTATCGTTGCCATGAAAAGGAAGGAGATTTCTGGGCTAATACAATAAAACACAACCATTGAATGAAAAAAAAAATGCACTGAATATTGCCAATATGCTAATCACATATTTGTTCCCTTTTCTGTCATTTCTACAACAAATGTATAGAGAGCATATAAATGAACAACATGAAAGCAAAATTGCGTTTGTCATTTGGGCACTTCAGAGAAGCTTTGATAAGTGTATTCCATTCTTACCTTTTGTGGGAAGTATGATGTGAATGCATGCTTCCATAAATCTAGAGGTGTCCTAGCATTAGACCGCCCAAGATCATCATCAGCCACAGGGGGTAAACCTGAAATAACAAATACAGGGAATAATTTTACTTTTCATATTTGATTAACATTTTAGACATTGAGGAAACATTTTCAACACCTTACAATATAGTTCTATGTGAAAAGTTGTTCAACAAAACATTTTTTGTATAGCAGTCATACTAAACGGCGTAGCAAATTGCAATGCGATACCGGGAAAATTATTCCCTGAAATACACAAATTACTGTGAGTCAATCCTCTGGAAATGAAATCGAAGAAGTAGCTATTTTTCATAGACTGTTAATAAATCCGAATACCATACATATTTTGGTTATGCATTCATTGGAATGTTTAATGATTTTCATTTTAGGTTTTTGGCTCGAGAACTATTGAGAATTTACCTATGAAACCTGTATCTAGAGCTCTTGAACAGAGAAGTACATGTATCATGAAAAATTGTGTGATTCACATTTTAAAAAAAAATTGTAACTATTTTAACACAACATCCAGTATATAATTATAAACAATCACTAAAAATTCACTATAGAACCAAAGTATTCATTAAACAGAACATTCATCTAGAATAAAACTAAAATGCATCATAATATTTAACTGGGCTTCATCAAGGCAAGAAACCCAAATGAGTACAATTATATCGTNTCTACGTTAAGACCTTTTTCCATAATTTTATTATATGTTTCATATTGTTTTTACTATGTTAATTTACTTATTTATATGTTGAATGCTTAAATTGTATATATATGTGCATCTTGTACATTTTTACTGTGGAAATAAATAAATTTCAATTTCAATTTCAATATCGGACCCCTCCCCCCCCAAAAAAAAAACAAAACACCCCATTTTATTCTACATGCATAATGCAAACTACAACATAACAACAACTGACCGATATCCTTCATGGAATCCAGTCCAAATGGAACTGATATTGGTTTGTTGGGATCTATTGAGATGGTCTTCAAGCTGCAAGGGAGATAACAAGACACACAAGGTATGATCACACTAGTATCACACTAGAGTATCAAAACATATATTATATAAGTGAACGATAAAATGAATACGTACTGCAAGGCAAACTTTCTTGAGTTGTTTCCTTGGGATAACTGTATTGTGAAAGCGAGACCTTTCAATTGTCAGTTGATGTATTATTTGGAAGAATAAAGCTTTATTCATGTAGGTAAATTAATGCATTAATCTTTGCAAGCATGTAGAATAAGACCAGTGTTCCCTCTTCTCATGCTTGTTTCAATCAATCTCTATTGACATTTCATTGATCTGAAAAAAATATCACATTTACCAAAAGAAAAAAAAAAAATCAAAGAAAACAAACATTACATCTCAAGAAATTACATAAGCTTTAAGGATACATTATTTCCTATACAAATTTCTCCAATGAACATTGTCATTTATTTTTCATTTACCTGACATTTGTACCAAATGCTAGATGACTAACCAGACTCTTTGCCCGAGACATCAAGGCATCCGTTTTGTTGCTTGAAAACTGTTTGAATTGGGAAACAAAGCATAAACAGTTTCAGTCTTGAATTGATATCATGAATTTGAAGTCATATTGACAAACAAAAAAAAATGATGTGAGACAAAATTGAGAATTCAACCATAACACTTTCTAAAATGTGAGACTACTTCTCAAAGGGCAGATCCTAGAATTTCTTGAATGATAATAAAGTTACAGAGTTGTAAATCTCCCCTACCATCCCTTCCTCCCCTTTCTCTCCAACCCAATCCTTCCCCCTTCAAACTCCTCTTCTGCCTTTGCTTGAATTTCTTTACTGCAAATCATGGAATAAAATTTACATCTTGGCCATTACTCAAATCCTTATTTGCCTTTAATTTTATGAATTCCTCCTTAAGTTTGAACCTTGGCCAACCTGTAACCACGCAACACAAAAATAGGAATTAACTTCTAGGAATCACTGACATGATTAAGCAAAGGCTAAATTCCTGAATTGCATATTACAGAACAAATGATTTCTTGAGTGCAGATTACACAATGAAATATACAACTAAGTTATGTTAAGAAGATGTCAAACTTCCAGGGTGGAACATTATTGACATTATTCAGTAAAAAAACGGTCACTCACAAGGACTTCCAACTATCCTACTCAGAGGGATGAAATTTACAATCTAGATGTAAACGAGTTGGAATGCAATGAAATGCATGCAAGAGGTCTCTTATAAGAAAATAAATGCGTATGTGACCAATTTGATTTCAATAGGGAAGTTCATTCCTACAGCTCTTTTAATTTTCATAATACAGTCTAACCTCGTTATAACGAGGTCGTTGGGACCAGAGAAATTACCACTTTATATTGAAACCTCGACATATCAAGGCCAAAATACAATAAAATACAAAGAGATGGGACCAGGAAAATTACATTGTTATACCGAGAGCTTGTTATATCAGTGTTCTTTATAACGAGGTTTGATTGTATAAGCAATATGAAATAACTATGCAGTTCTTGGATAAAGCTGACACCGATATAAAATTTAGGTTCTTTGTACCATTACCATGTCTTATCAGGGTACAAACAAAGGAAGGGAGAATATAAAGATTTAAAAAGAGTATTACAATCAGGTTTACCTGCAGAGCTGCCCCATAGTTGTGTGCAATGAACCGTAATGTTTTAGAGATGACTTTCCTTTTCTCTGGGTCAAAGTCCTGAGTGTTGAGACAAAATAAAATATTGTCAATACACAGATACATGTTTATAAATCATTACATCAAGTTTGAAATCAATTGAAATCAATTGAAATCAATAGTTTAACAGACAAAAATTTTAAGTTTGTAAAACAAGATTAATTCTGATAATAGGCATTTATACAATATGTGTGCATCTCAGATAAGTAAAATTACAAATAGTTCATAATAAGGCTAAGTACACTTCTGTTGAATTCTTCAACTGCATTTTAACTTCAATTTTAGCACAAAATAATTTCAATGGGAATTCTGAATAATTGGAAAAATTTCCATCAGCCAATTTCCATCCAAGATGTATAACCTCACCTGATAGACATCATACTTAGTACCAATGATCACCATGGGCAACGGGAACGGATCAATCATGTCTCTGTCCTGAAAAATAGAATAAATGAAAGGAATAAATGCATTATAAAGTGGTTTGTTCAAGAAGTCAACATTTATAAGGTTATGACACATTGGAAAGTCTTCAACCAACTTTTATACAGCTATTCTCATTCATAAAAAAAAATGGATGGATGGAGTTTGGGATTTATTGAGGTATTTCAATAGCATCTTCAGTCAAATTGCAATGGTACGAACAATAATATTAATAATATTATACTTCTTATAGCACTTTTCCCATTAAGCCCAAAGTGCTCTAACAATATCATTACCCTGGTCAAAGGATATATATAATATTATTAACCGTATCAGACATCTGAGCCATGTGATTTTTCCACTTTATTGCCCCGTAAAAGACAGAGCGGTCAATAAATTACTTTATTGCCCGCTGTCAAATGTCTATGGGATTTTGCGTGTAAAAACAGCGGGCAATAAATTCACATGCGAAATACGCGGACCGCGATCTCGTGAGCGCAGTTTTTGTGCATTGAGCTCGCGACGTGCTTTGTGGACATCAGATTGTAAACAAACATGGAAGCGGCCAGTTCGAAGAATTAAGTTTGCTTCGTTCGATGACAACGAATTCGATGGAATTTTGCAAGATATGAATGCTAAAAATATTAAGAAGGCAACGAAACAAGCAGCCAATATTCTAAAGGAATATATTGCGTAGAAAAATCTTCAAAGTAATTTCATCAAGCAAGAAATGCTGGTAAAGTTACCCTTTTCTTTCAAGGATTTTTTGTTCGCTCTAGATGTCTGATTTGGTTAAAAATAACAATATGGACTTTCTCTTTCGTGAGACACAACATTTATGGCCCTGAGAAGAGTCGTATTGCCCTCGTCTTCGACTCGGGCAATACAATTCTACTCAGGGCCATAAATGTTGTGTCTCCCTCAAGGCTAGTCCATATTGTATTATTAACACACATAGTGTGTTTCCTTAGCTCCCTGGGGAGCTCCCACAATCTCAACCTAAGTTTATAGAGTGGTGACGACAACTTATCATATCCTACCAGGTACCCATTTAAACACCTGGGTTGAGTGCAGCAGTGTGGATGAATTTCTTGCCAAAGAAAATTACGCTATGGGTAAGATTTGAACCACCGACCCTCCGGTGGAGAGGCGAGAGTCAGAACCACAACACCATAGTGCTTCCACACTCTAAACTTACTGCATGGTCAACTCCTATCCGCTTCCACGCTCTTTCTTTGATCTTATCTTGTATCTTCGGGTCATCCCTTGCAGCTTTTGTGATGACCTGCTCAACACGGTCCAATGCCCCTTTGATCAGAGTCTCCATCGTATGCCAGAGTTCATACGGCTGTGAGAGGTCCATCACAACCATGAGAGACGAGGACCTGAAAATGTGACAAAAATTATTTACTTAATATCTCAAATAATCTAAAAAAGGTGGTGAAAGTCTCTGTCATGAAAAATAGTTCATAAAGCTGCAAGAGATTATAACAAACATGAGAGTTGATGACCTGAATAACGATCTGAGAATGGAAAATCTTTGTGTACTGTTTGACCTAACAGATTAATGTAAATGTTCTTTGTGGATTTCCCCCATATATTTACTGAAGGGTGCTGTTCGAGGAAAACAAGGAAAACAACATTCTTTTCTAAGGGTCTGTTAAATCAGGATCCACTGTAAAATTCCATTCAGATGAACAAATATACCGGTAGCAGGATGTACCCCATCTCGGAATATTCCATTACGGGTGAAGTTTGGCTGTAATGTAAAGCTGAACTTTGTAGATAGAATCATTAAGCAATGTGAAACAAAGTTCTAAGCATAATTTTCCTGTAGAGTTCACAAATAAATTCTGTCTATGAGCTTTAACTTACCAACAAAACTGCCATTTAGTTCAATTATTTTCTTCTTTATTCTAACTGTTAAATTGTAAAGCTCTTTGTTTTTAGCGGTACATATAAGCTATATTACTAATAGTATCAGAGAGAAAGAGAGAGGGATATGGCTGATTAACTTACATGATGGTGCTTTCTGTGAGTGGAATCTCAGTGAGCTGTGACAGGAATGTACCTCCTCCGAGCTCCCAGATATGACAAATATCCTTGACCTAGTTCAAATAAAACCAAATGTGACGGGACAGGAAATTCAAAAGATGCATGGCTAAAATCAAGTATATCAAGTATCCCATAACTAAGCCCAAATGCTACTATTGTCTCTGCTATATTAAAAAGCATCCTCACATGCCAGAATTTCATATTATTGACTCCACATAAAATGTATTAAATTTGGCAAAGCTGAATCAATGCGCAATCTTTTATGGGAGCGTCGTGGTGTAGTGGTTCGGACTCTCGCCTCTTAACTAGAGGGTCGGTGGTTCGAATCTCTCCCAGGGCGTTAATTTCCTTCAGCAAGAAATTTACCCATA
>BQKZ01000002.1:118316-145636 GCA_036244855.1 Temnopleurus reevesii
CCACACCAGCTCCTGCCAACATACGTTAACCTCCCAAGACTCAGACAGGCCATTCCAATCAAAGCCCAACTGCTGACTGGAGTATATCCCACCAACCTACGCATGCACACCACAAGTAAGCCAACATCAAGTCCGCTTTGTATCTGCAAAACTGCTGCTGAAACAGTCTATCACATGATCGGAGAATGCCAGCTCTACTCCGACATTCGAGATAACCTCCTCTCCCAGTGGCCAAGTGCACTGCATGATCACCTTTCTTCAACCCCCACACAACCTGAATGCTTTACAGAGCTAGCCCTCCTCGGCTCTTGCTCCCATATCTCTCTTTGTGACTCAATATCTGTCAATCTATCTCTTAACTTCTTGCTTGACATACATATTAAACGAATCAGTGCCTCGCTGTAAATGATGTCACCTATCATGTAAACTTTACGCACCTGAAGGAATCCTGTCCCGCTGACAGTTCTCCACACTGGAGGAAGCCAACCAAAGAAGAAGAAGAAGTTGAAGAGTCTACACACTTTGTATTATAGCATCTCAATTGTCAAGTCCAATTTTTTGTTGAATTTGCTGAAGTTATGCATCAAATAATTTAAAGTAAATAACATGAATATCCAACAAAGTTTAGAAAATGGTATATAACAAAAAAAATTAACAATAGTTTTTCAGTCGTTTATTGAATATTCAATAGCATAAAGAGGAATCCTAAAATGCTTTGGATATGAAAAATTTATATTCAGTATTCATTCCTAATCTAAATCAATTCAATTCAATTTAGGTTTAATTTGTAAAAGCCCATTGAAATACAAAATAGAAGTCTGAGGATTAATGACATTTTGTTTTAAAATATTAAACATATTAATTACTTGCAAATCTTATGGTAAATTAAAGCGAAATGGGAAACAAAATAATACACAAATAAAGGTTAGATATTTGTTTCATATGGCATTAAAATGCTGTTTTGAAGGGGTCTTCATATTTGAATGTTAATACCATGATGTGGATGATGATGAAAATGAATGTTGTGATATTGAGGATAAATTGATCTGTTGATGATAACCTAAATCTGTGCATAAATGAATGTATACTTATTTGTATTGAATTTTGTCTAACAATATGAGAACAGCATCACATTGTGACTTTAAATTTTTTAAATAATATTGCATTAGAAATGATATAAAATTCATGATCACTCCTTATCATTCAGCGAAAGACCATCTTCCTGCTCAGCGATACACGAATGAACAGATGAGCACCATGCCACAGCCCTCATCTCGCCGGGTTCTGCCCCCGATATCCCCCAGCCCTGATGCTTACCAACAGTTCTTGAAAGAGCTGGAGGAGAGGATCAACGTGGAGGTAGCCAGAGTGGAGTGTCCGGAAGAAGGCCCAGATCCTCATCGCTATGCAATCTACAAAGGAGCATTTGATCAGGTTTGTGAGCTAAGACTAATGTTTGAACCCATATGAGATATACTGCTTTCAATATATACTACGGTATTCATTTGTTTAAAAAAAAGAAATCACCTCTTGGTAGCCTGAAAAAGCTTACCAAGGAAACTATCATTAATATCTTGAAATGATCAATACACATAAAGTCATATAAAACACTGTTAAACACCCTCAATAATCTTGCAAGATTATCGCTTAGACTTCAACAATTGTAAAGCCAAAATATGAAGAAGGCCACTTGATGGAAAGTAAGCAAAATTAGATGGGCCGTATTCCGACAGCGAGGTTTAACTTAACCCTGGACTAAGTCATTGTTATTTAGACCCGGGCTATTCAAAAGTTAAACCAAGAATCTAAATGACAATGACTTAGACCTGGGTTAAGTTAAACCTCGCTATCAGAATACGGGCCAATGTGTTTGCTCTTGGCCTTTGATAAATAGCTAGATTATATGATTTTATGAACCATATTTCTATTTAAAAAGGGTTAACATTATAAGAAAGAAAGAATAGAGGTATACAGTTTTTTCTTGTAATTTATGATGTGTCTGTCCTTTAATCTATATCTATGTGACTTCAATCAATAGTCATCAAACTAAGCAATAAATCTTGATTTTCTTTAATGTGATAACGATGTAGCCTTTACTTTCCACAGATCATAGACAATGTTTCAGCGTACAAGCCCCTCTTGAGTGCCATCAAAGCTGAGTATGAGGATTGTATTGACACCATAGAGAAAGGTCAAGAGGAAGCATTTTACCTGTCAGGGAAGGTCAAGGCCCTCGCATCGGAGCAAACGACGCTCAGTCTTTATCAGAAGAGGGCTGATGAGCTGGAACAGAAGTGAGTTGGTTTTTCAATCAAGATATCTTGTCCCTGTGCAATAATTTAACCACAGTATCCTAGTTAAACCAAAATACCCTTTGTGCTCTTCATAGTTGGAGACAGAATTTTAGCAGAAGGAATTCTGTATGTCAGTCTTTTTCAATCTATCATCTGAATATTTCAGGGTGTCAAATAAAATCTTTATTTGTTTATAATTTCAGAGATAGAGCTTTTCAGTTTAGTTCATTTCAAGATGATTTGCTATGAAATATTAGAATTTCATATAGTATTTTGTTTCATTTGTCCTTCAAGCAGTTGACTTTTTTCATTGAGAGACATTTATGCTTTTTTTTGCATTCATGAAGGAGAGTGCTTCTTATGCATACTGAAATGCCAATGACTGTGGTATCAGTGGACCAATTCATAAATTGAAAAATTGAAATTTTAAATGCTATGTTTGAAATCAATTTCTTCTTTGCCCATATTTGCAGGCTTATTGTTGTGAGAGCTGATAATGACAAGTTCAAAGTTGAGTTGGAGAAGATTGCAGAGGTCTACCGAAAGAGAGATGAAGTGAAGAGAAAGGCAGAGGAGGAGATAGAGGAAAAGAAGAAGAAAATGCCCACCATGCCAGATAAGATGCTGAAAGGTAACGGCCCTTTCTTTTAAATTATGATCAAATAAGAAAATAGTTTGTTAAAGTTAGTCTTACTAGATATTAAAATAGTACATAAAATAATGAGACACACTTCAGTAATTGTAATTGAGTTTTCATGTTCATATTATTTTAATATTTGTGTATGTCGCACATTATAAACATGATTATGGTTGGAGCACATTCTGTCAATAGAGATTTGTTTGTATTGAATAAAGTAATATTTTCCTCCTTAATTTGCATAAGTGTTGTGATGGATGTATTCATTGATGAAAGATATATATTCGGTATAGCATGAATTATTTTACATGTTATTACATTGTTCTTCTTTTAAGGACAACATTATCACTTTAACCTCCTTATCTCATTTGCTTATAATGAGGTAACTCTCTTCAATTAATATTCTAGATCAATTCTAAATTATTAGTTTTTCCTATCAAAATAGGAATGGATTTGGATGAGTGCACTGATATCCAGCGCCTAGAGAGTGAGATTGAAAGACTGACTAATGTGTTATCATCATTGAAGACGACCAAAGCCAGTAAATACTCCACAAAGGAGAGGAAGAATGAGCTCAAGACACAGCTAGAAAACAAGACCAAAGCCAGAGACCATGTTCAAGAACAGAATCAGCAACTCAAAGAAAGGTTAGATAACATGGTTGTTATGCAATGATAAATGATGCGGATGATAGCTATTTAAGGAAATACATTATAAAATGTCTTCTCAGTGACTGAAGGTGTCAACAATTTTTTATTTTATTTAATGAAACTAACAAAGGAGGTAAGACATAACATTTTTCATCATACTATTATTATTTGTTTATTGTATTAGTCTTTCACTCAATGGCAACCAATATTAGATTTCTGTACTCTGTAAATAATTTCAGCGGAAGAATATCTACATAATTGTTGACTTATCCTACTATCTCTAGTTATCGTTGCCAGGAGAATGATCCATATATTCCATTTTCCCTCCTATTGTGCTCATTTGCCTTTAAATTACTTGAGCTATAATCCTGATTTGATATTCAGAAAAGAGCAATGAACAAATTATTACAGGAAATTACCATATGTAGGTGTTGGATGCACATTATTAATGGAATGGGCTATAATTGATATAAAATATAGAAACTGATTATACATGAGGTTTCTGTCCCTCGAATTTGAATTTGTTAATGCATCTTTTTGGAAAAAAACTGAAATACTGAAAATATTATGTGAAATGCATTTCAAACTTGCAGATGTTTGAAAGTAAGGATAGCCCTAGATGCACTAGCTTCATACTACAAAGAGAAGCGTTTCATCTTTGGTCCAGCCGAAGCAGTATCATTCGCATTGACAAGATCAGGGTCCATGATGAGTGTAAGAAGTAAGTACATTGGAGGAAATTTAGCAATATTACCATTAAAATTTTGTTAAATGCATCATGAAACGCTTGATATTTCACACAGTTGCTGTGTTTTGAAAACAAAAATTAAGGCCAGGGTATTGAAGTGTTATGATATCCATGAATTTGCACATCCAGTACTATTTTTGTTAATAGATGTTTTATATGTCACTAATAACACACAAGTCCTTTGAATTTGGTGATATAGAATATCAGCCGAGATTGATAGTAGTCTCGCTCAATTTGGAATATATTGCTTGTGTCACGGAAAATTGCCGCCTTTAATTTTCGAAAAGAAAATTTGAACAAAGTCACTTTAGTGATTAAATGAAAATTTAAGTGCAAATTTAGGTTCAGTACAGTGAACCCTGCATAATTTGAGTTACATACATTGAACTTTTCCTAAGGTCCCAATATGATTTACCAACATGCCTAAAAATATATAAAAGTATATTTTTTTTAATCACAGAGATTGGTAAGTAATCAGGATTAGGAAGTGTTTTTCTTAACATATTCATACTGACATAAATTAAAACCCTGTAATATTGTGTGTATAGGTCAAGAGACTGCCTCTACGTTTGAAGATGATGACCCAACAAAAGAGAGGGAGGCTGAGCTGCTTCTGGAATACATTGAACAATTCAATGAGATGTTTGAAGAACAGCGCTTTGTGGAGGCTGCCATGCATGCAGCTAACAGTCCTAAAGGAATCTTGAGAAACCCGGAGACATTGCATAGATTTAAAGGTGAGTGATTTGAGGTTACTAAAAATGTTAGTTATGTTTGGCCCAAGGCTATGTTATCTAGTTGTTTCTATTGCAGGTTAAACTCTTCCTCTTTGTAAATTTATTTATTTATTTTTAATTATTTTTATTTATATTTATTTATATTTATTTATATATATTCATTATAGACTACCTATTTCTGAAAAAGTTTTTTTTTTAATTTGTAGATGAAAATTCATGTAACATGATTAGGTTGTATTAATATGGGATTAGGTTGTCTGATGGACTTGATCCATTTATCATGATTTTTTTATGATTTATCATTATTTATTTCAATATATCTTAATTCATGTGAATTGAATTGAATTGAAATGAATGGAAGTAAATTGAAGCCTCATCAATCTTTTCAGGTGTACGGGTGAAACGTGGTCAGAAGTCTCCCCTATTGATATATGCTGAATCCCTCATGTCATCAGTGCCTGCTATCGGTGTACCGCCCAATGCTGACACCACGCTGGAATGTGTGAAGAGCGCCCTCAATGAGGACCGACTGGACATTGTTACCCATTGGATTGCAAATAACTGGTAAGGAGGCCAGATCTGATGGATCTTTCGATAACACTTAGTAACTGATTGCAATTGATAGCAAGTTGCAGTTAATTGGAACGTGCCAATCAAAATCATTGCTTCATGCGAGTCTTGTTAAATGCGCATACCGTACACGAATGAAAATGCACATTACAATTTGCGAAGTTGCTGTTGATTTTGAACACACTCCCTATGTGTGATTATTGCTATATAAACTGTATCAGAATCTAATTAGAATTACAATTCATTTGTTTTCTAAATCAATTCAAATTTCCCCGGTTGATATAATTAACAAATTTCATGACTTATTTTAACTTTTTTTATATTATTGTTAGTAGTAGTAGTAGTAGAATTACAAACCTTCAATTTCTATTCACCTACGTTGACGTACTCCGAGCACCTTGGTCATCTGTACTACAACTATGCCCAAGGTCAAGATCAGCAGGTCAGAGGTCAAGAGGTGGCCTTTCAGAGCTTTCTTCCTTATTACCGATTATTTACCGTTTACCGTTTTATTTTATTTTCCTTGAGGTCATACAACTCCACCCAAACTGAAAGTTAGCTGGTCAATGGTCAAGATCTTGTCATTTAGAGCCGATCTGTGGCTCACAAGAATGTGCTTTTAATTGACAATTCTCATGACTTATAATTTTACCCTTTCAATTTCTATTCACCTAGGTTGACATACTCCGAGCCCCTGGGTCATCTGCTCTACAACTATGCCCAAGGTCGAGGTCAGCAGGTCAGAGGTCAAGATGTGGTCAGTCAATGCTTACCCCTAGCTCAGGCAGTCTACACCAAGGTTGGAGCCCACCTTCAAGCCGCTGTTTGTATGTCCAAGCAAGGCAGGGTTCATGCTATGCTGGAGTATGCACAGTCCGTCAAGTTCAGCAGAGGTATGCACTATTCATCATTTTTATTTTATTTTTCAATTTTATTCCACACTTATACAGTTAGCTTAGACATAAATAACATGTGCCTGAATAATTCAAAGTGCCCTGTTATAGATGTTAAACATAAGTGTGAATATAAGATTAAGGATTCTAATTTGGGATTTGAGATTTCTTCCACTTTGTCTTCCAATTTGTTATGATATGTGTACATTCTAGAAATGGATTTATAATTGATAATAATAATAATAATAATAATGATAATGATAGCAATAATTGATTCTTATAAAACACTCTTACAGAACTACTGATCAGAGCGCATTGTTTTTACACAGAGTATCCATAAATTTGCTTACAATATCGTGACAGTTGCTAATAATTTGGCTTTCTTGTGCTAGTTCATTAATTTCAAGCTTTCAAAATGTTCTCATTCTTTAAATTAGTTAAAATACCTTAGGATAAAAAAATTCATTATAGATTATTCTAGGAATTTTCAAGTCAGTGTAGTTTTTTATTATTCTATGTATGAATTAATTATTCAGATATTCAAATCTTAAAGATTTTAAATTCCACTTCCTATTCAGATGCCTATCTTGGAGTCCTGGTAGCATGCCCATCTCTAGCCCTTGCAGAGGTCTTAGTCCAGCCAAGTGACCACTCAAGCAGACCAGTCCTATCTGTTGGGTCAGTGGTCAGTACTCTCCTCAAGACCCAGGACCATCATCAGATAGGAGTTGAACTTATTGATAATATCCATCATAGTATCGTCTCGGGTGAGTTTCATGCAGGTTTCCTTGCCATATTGTCATAAGAAATAACTCAATTATAGGAACATCACCATCATTTTAAGTATCAGCATTTCCCCTCTAGGATTACTTGCTCTCATGAAAATTATTGCATTCCCACTGTTCCATACTTTTCTATTATCTTGAGTATCCTCCACATTCAATCCAACCCTCATCACCACATCCTTCAGTGTACTATTTGACCTTCCTTCCTTATGTCATCTACTTTCAGATCCCATACTCCTTTCACGGCTTCATCATCTTCCCTCCTTAACTTCGCTTCTATAAAGTCCATCCCTTCCATTTTAGTGAAAATCCTCACTTTTTCTGTTTCTCATCATTATATACAGAATTAGGTTATGTTATTGGAATGAAGTGTGAAGCCTCACTAATGAAATCCATAGATGCCCTTCTGCAAGATACAAAGATACTCTGGGCCCTATCAATTGTTTCAGTCTTTACAAGCAAAAAGAAACCGTACTCCAATAATTTGACATTTGTGGTGTTGCATTTCAATAAGATCTTGATAGAATGAACGGCGTGAAGGGAATTAACAATTTTATTCTAATTTGTTTCCAGGTTCAAGCAAGTTACGCCTGAAGGACCTCGTCTTCCAAGATCCAGACACGAAGGTGAATTCATGGCAGAAGATCATCCGAGCTTGTACCGACAGCGGATTGTATGATGTGGGACTAGAGCTTCTAGCAGCTGTGACTGTTCTAGAAGCAATCAAGAAAGCCTCGTCAGATAATGTTTAAAACTTACAAGGCTAACTCGAAGCTAATTGAAGAGTTATTCAACAAAGTTACGTTTTTAACCCATGGCAGAAGAGCTTGTACAGAGCTTGTAACAACAGCGAATTGTATGATGTGGGACTAGAGCTACTGGCAGCTGTGACTGTCCCTAGAGGCAATTAAGAAAGCCTCGTCAGATACTGTTTACAATTTTTAAGGAAGTAAACCAAAGCGAATTGAATATTGAATAGTCAAAAGAATATTTCAATCTTAGTGACCCCAATCAGGTGGAAGATAATCCCAGATTGTAATGACAGCTAGCAGATTGTATGATGTGGGACTAGAGCTACTGGCAGTTGTGACTGTATTAGAAGCAATTAAGAAAGCCTCCTCAGATACTGTCTAATTCTCTTCAAGTTTCCTCGGATATAAATTAACCCCTCTTGATCATCCGAACTTGTACCGACAGCGGATTGTGTGATGTAGGACTAGAGCTTCTAGCAGCTGTGACTATCCAAGAAAGCCGCCTCCTCAGATACTGATACACAGTGATAATTAAAGAGTAACCCTACTGAAATTAACCCTTGTCCGAACATGATACAACAGCAGGTTGTATGATGTGGGATTATACTGAGCTACTGGCAGATATGCCCTTGTAGCAATCAAGCCTGTTTAGAAACTGTCAGCTAATTATGAGATAATCTCAGAGATATTTGAAGAGCAATGCAATCCAGGAAAGTCTAAGCCTTTTTAATATATTGATGACAGAAAGACCCTTTTAGCATGATAATGATCCCAGAGTTGGATATAAAAAAAAAATGAGCAGCTAACTAAAAACTTTCGAACATCCCAAAAAAAATTGGTTTTGGCTATAGCAAGAACTTTCATTTCACTTCCAAATTTAAAAAATCGAAATCAAGATTATTGGTTTAAAATTTGTAATAATTCCTGATTGAAGTTACTGTCTTTTATGGATAATTCATAGTTTGTGCCTTGTCACATTATCCATTGCCGTCCATATTTGATAATTTTAACATCAAGTTATTACTCAAGTGTGTTTTTATTGTAAATATTTTATATGGTTTGAAATATTTCTATATGTAGATATTTATTGTACATTTATATTTTCTGTATTATGAATACATTTTATTTATTGTAAATTATTACTGAATAAATAATCAATCAATGAAATCACGATTGTTGAATTTTACATCATTATGCTCTTGCACTAAGCTGTTTTGAATTAGGTAATGATAAAATAAAGGAAAAAAAGGGGATACGGTAAATCTTGAGTCATAATAATATTGAGCATTTATTCTGTACAAATACAGGTAACAAATATTTACAACTATGCATAAAACAACACATATACAACATCAAAACAGGGCACATGCATGCTAATATTTGACATGAGAACCATAAACTTGACTTACATCAATAATTCTGTAAACCAGTAAAGCTCACATGAAAATGTAACAAGTTCATTAAAGTGAAATGAGTTTATCAAATATTTTGCAGCATCATTTTAACTAGTGCACCTCATTTTTACTCAGACAATTCACAACAATATATTCTACTGCATACAGTATTACACTGAAATATAATTTTTAACACCCAATAAGTAATGGCAGTAACAAATTGCACAACATATGAAAATGCTGACAGAAGCCATCTAAAAAAAAATCCAAACTTTACTATGTTTTGGTGTCAAAATAATAGCATTTGTCAAAGTTATGCTTCCTATAATTTAAACCTTGTATTAAAAAATTATTATCCATAATTCCTTTATTATCATATAACATTTCTCTTGGACATGCATTAATTTGTCAAATTGCTCGAGGACAACCAAACCATTATTTTTTTTGCTTAATTTTTATTCCATTTAACCATTACAAAAATAGCTATTTGAAAACATTATTTAAACAATGATACTGATCTTTTATAGTGTAAAATTACACAAAGCAAACTTTTACTCTTATATTAGGCACTTCTAACAAAAATATGATAATACTTCATAAAACTGGTGCATATTGTCTCATTGGGTGACTTCAAGTACGGTGTTGAATGCTGGTGTTGGTGTTGCAGCAAAACCAACACCAGCCTCAACACCAAACTTAAAGTCCGTCGGTGTTTATGGTAGACCTCGCAAGATTATGACGTATTTCCAGTCGTTTCTGTATCACTTCTGTAAACTGACCAACAGTGTTGGAGCTCGGTTTACGAACCGTTTTGCTCTCTCAACACCAACACCAACACCGTACTTGAAGTCACCCATTGTCATGGCAGTAGCACAGAAGTCTGTTTTGAATCTGACACCAGGGCGGTGTTTCATCAAGTTTGAAAAAATAACTTTAAGAATGATTTTAAGCTTGACTGGTATCAATTCTTGTGCTGAAAGATGGTGAATCTCATATACCGTATAAGTTGTTCTTAACTTTAAGAATTTTTGGGGGAAGCACTGCCCAGTACATTTAAAAACATTCAGATTAAGGACAGAGCATGATCATTTATGCTCAAAAAGATATTTTTACCCATACTTCACATTATATCTGTTTCAGAAATAATGACATAAATTTCTTATACTTCCTCAGCTGCTGTTAGTACTAATATTAATACATTTACACACACTGGACAATTATGGACGGATAATTACGTTAAATGATATAAGACAACTATTCTCTATAAAGCCTCTTAATAATTGAGCAATAAAAAATTGTATCCATTATGTACATATTCTGCTGACCGACATATGAAATCAGTAACTCAAATAAGATAAGATTAATTTTATGAATAAATGAACATTATTGCCCTCTTGCACTCATTATCTGACCTTAATAACTACACATGTTTACGCTTGCACTATCATCCACTTCAAAGGGGTGAAATAATGAGCAGTGAAAATTGGAGAGAGACTGCTTCACATTTATTTAATCACAACACATGTGTGGAAAAAAAAACCCCTCTAAATCTGATGACGAATGTAAATGAGAATTTTGTTTCGTGATATTCATGAATTGTGCTGAAAGGACATTTCACAAACTCATATTTTATTCATGACAGACATCAATAGTTGGCTATTCTGTTGCACAAGACACATTCTTTTTCTCTGGTGATGTTATAAGAAGTAAAATGCATGTTCCAATCTGGTGCAGAATGATTAGTTTTCCATTTTGTATCAAGATGTCACACTGCAGAGACCACATACAGTCAAGTGAAATGTTCTGTACATTCAATATCACAATTTTGAAGAAAACTTACATTCAATTTCAATGAAACAATTCCAGATCTTAACATCATTTCAACACTGCAACTATATCGCCAAATGTTAATTTTCGGTACATCAATATAATAACAAAAACAAACCTCATTCATGAAAAGCCAGGACATAGAAGGGTGAAGATATGCAATACTTCATGTTAACATTTTTACTCTGACTATTTGTGCTTTGTTTATATTGGAGGAAATCAGTGCAATAAACTTTGCAGATCAATCCACTTCTAATTTGGTTTTATGATATAATTCAGTGGAGGTTTGATTTGTGATTTTTTCCCCTTTAAAAGAAAATTATTATTTATTTAGCAGCATCAAATTTTCCTTATTGTATTACATGTTAATATAATCTCTCACAATGAAAGGAGGTTTCCATGTATGAAAGGGTTTTCTACACCAATATCCACCAATGTTGCAGACTGATTTTTCCAGGAGTATTAAACGATTATAATTGAATTGAAATAAACTTTCTGATTGGTTCACTATTGACCTTTAACGATGCTGCTTAAGTGACAATTTTGAATGGCTGGTGCTAATCATCACTTTTTTTATGAGGATTGAATGAAGTGAAATTTATTTCCATTAACATAAAATATTATGTTATTATATTCCAAAATTTCCTTGAAGCAAAAACCCCAAAAGGCAGCTCCTGATGTGGATCCTAAGAATTGGCCATAAAATGTAACAATTGAGCTATAAATCATGCTTACAGAAATTCATTCAGGAAAAAAACAAGATTAGTGGGTATACACAGACCACTTCCTGCAGGAACACAAGCAATTATCTCCATCTCAATCTGTGCTCTAATCACAAGTAAGCGTCTAGAATATATTACTCATGTTGGACACAAGCTTCATTAAATTAAATCTTTTTCCTCAATACACAATCTCATCTCTCAATGAAAAATAGTGGATACGATTTCACTCATCCACAAGGTGATGCATGGAAAACATTCTAATATTAGCTACTAACACAATCTCGGTGCCGATTAAGGGATTCCTTTAATCATTGCGAGATAACAATGCTGATTGTCCAAAGGTAGATCTTCACTGGCATGAGTCAATCCACAATGACTGAGATGTCTGATACTACCTTGGTCTGCTATGACGCACATTGCTTCCAGAATAACTGCACATGAAGAGAGTCATAAAAATCACACATTATAACAAAATTATATATATAAAAGGTCAACATATCAAGTCTGGAAGCTTACCAATATATCATTCAGAATGTAATAAGATTCTTGTTAAAAATAGAAAAAGGTGATACATTTTCATCAATCAGCTGATGGGGATATCACTTATTCAATACATGGAAGCAGATTCTAGAAGCAGTACACCAATTTATCTGAGACCACTGAACTTATGTAATTGCCAAGAATAACCCATCCCTTGACTACCTAAAATCTAAAAGAACCATTCATATTTGACATCTGCTGCTTCTGTTGCAGAGTAAATGCCCCTTGCAAAAGATTTGAGCTTAGATTATAAGTACAGGAACTGTAACGTGAAATAGATACAATTGATCTAATATTAATCACATCTCTATGTTATATGTTTTGCCAGAGACTTGCAATCAATATTGATCATAAGTTTAATTGCATGCCTGCCACACAAAGGCTCTGAGAATACTGATTTGAACATATGCCCTACAAACAGAGCTGTGTTGGAATATTTGTTTAAACCCATGACCTACAAACAAAACCACTAGACCAACTTACCCTTCATACCCTTGGCGCATACTCTGATGTAGTAAATAAGGAACCTGATAGGGAGACTGGTACTACTGTTGACCATGCCTACCACACACAAAAGCCACATAGAATACTGATTTGAACCTATGACCTACAGACAAAACCACTAAGCCAACTTACCCTTCATACCCCTGGCTCCTACTCTGGTGTGGTATGCAAGGTACCCGATAATGAGATTGGTACTGCTGTTGTCCATACCTGCCTGACAAAACCACACATAATACTGATTTGAACCTGTGACCTAACACCAAACCACAGGATCAACTTACCTTTCATACCCCTGGCTCCTACTCTGGTGTGGACATATGGCACCCGATAATGAGATTGGTACTGCTGTTGACCATACCTCCCTGATAGAGCTACATAGAATACTGATTTGAACCTATGACCTACAAACAAAACCAGTAGGCCAATTTACCCTTCATACCCCTGGCTCCTACTCTGATGTGGTACATAAGGCATCTGATAGTGGGATTGGTACTGCTGTTCACCATGCCTCCCTGATAGAGCTGTGTTTGGATGTATGTTTGAACCTATCACCTAACTACAAACCACTAGACCAACTCACCCTTCGTATCCCTGGCTCCTACTCTGGTGTGGTACGTAAGGCACTTGATAATGGGATTGGTACTGCTGTTGACCATGCCTGCCTGACGGAGCTGCATTGGAGTACTGCCTGGAGCCTGTGTTGCTAGGGGATGACTGCACATCATTCTTCCCGTAGCTACGCTGCCTCCGGTTAGCTGCTTAGAGATTTAAGAGACATGGAAAGAAAAAATCTTGATAAGAGCTATTGTGATGATTTATTCAGTAAATGGGCTGTTAAAATCAAATAATGACACAGTTTTTATTTGCATATGAAGTAATATGCAGCAGAATATTAAGCATCATAATCTGAACAACACTGGTGCGCAATGTACTGTATATTTTCAGAAATTTTAATCAGATGTCCTCTGATATACATTCCTACCGAACCCCACGTTCAAGTCCAAGTATAAATGATTACTTCTAATAGCATTTTACATATACACTGTGCTGAGTAGGCAAATTAACTTTGGCAGTGTCGACTGTATATAAACTATTACCTCTGTGAGCGTCTGGTGGTAGAGTCACCTCATCTCCAGGTGCATACTGGACCTGAGTACTCCAGCCATGCCGATCAGATGACCCTCCTTGGAGCTGGACGTTGGTGATCTTGACCGGAGCAGGGTGACCCTTGTAGGAGGAGATGCCAGGAAGGGTCGTCTCTGTTGTCATCAAATTGGATGGCTAAATGAAAGAAAATTAGTTTAATCATTACAATGGGAAACATTTCCAATTTGACAGTTCCCTCTTAAAGGTATTAACTCATACTTCCATTTAATATGCAGAAATCAAGTGTATGCACTTCATCTTCTACGGCAAATAGGTTCAAGTTATAATTCTACCCATGTAAGAGATGTGAAAATGACTAGGTATGCAGTCTTTGTTTTCTCTTTGGGTAACGGCAATAAAAAAAAACAGAAACAGGTCACTACAAACAGGCTTTTAAAACATTATGTCTCAAATTTTGTGGATAATATTTAATTGAATTATATTTAGGCCTACTTATCACGTTTTCTGCGCATATCAATAGCATTCTCTCTGAAAAGAGTTACTCCTAAAAACTATATCACAATAAAAAATTACCCAAATGGCCCTTTACAGAAAAGACAGCCACACCAAACCTCACTTATAAAAAATAAAACTTTGTAGGTGACAAAATATATTTAAAGAAAAAACAAATCTTGACAAACCCTGACAATATAAAACACATGTTTCACGCAACAATATACATACAGTAAAAAAGGACATTGATAATTTCATAATGGCTCAAAGACAATTACATGATTGAAATTTTAAACAAAACTCGTCAAATGCATCACTGATCTGCAACTGGACACAAGAACAGCACCTACAAGTCAACTGACTCACCCCAAATGGGCTTAAACATACTGATGTAACAACCTGAAGGAATAGAATTATTGAAGCAGATGGTTCAATTAAAATTGATACAGAAGAGAAGGAAATAACATTTAATTGTAATAAGGGTGATATTACAAGGAATGAATAGATTAACTGTGACCTTCACCCTGGACCGGGGGGGGGGGGGGGGGGGGGGGGGGGGGGGATACGGTTTACTCTTTACTCTTTTTAGGATAGAAAATATATCCTTTCAAAAAAGGAAATTAAATTTGGGGTAATAACAGCCTGCTTTTGTGAACACTTGAAGGTGAACATTTTAAATGCCAGCTATTTTAATGTCATGATCTAAAAGCAAATGATTAGGGGAAATTACTTTAGTGAGAGATATTAAGGAAGAGCATTGCATATAAATTCTAATTTAGAATTAAACAGTTTCTTAACAATTCTGTTGTGTCAAGTAGGAAATATTGAGAAATCGGGTAGTGTGTTCCCATTTAATTACACATTCCTGGCATTACTCATTGGTTCTGCATCTAACCTCTCACGATGGTTTCAATGTACCAACAAAATCTTGAGTTGTGGGTAAAATTCTCAAATCACATGCAAAATTATTAAATGAATCCAAACTTTCTGCTTAAATTGATAATTTTAACTATTTACCTGCTGCTCCATGAAGTATAATTCTGCTTTAGTTCTCTCCTCCTGAGTGACTGGTATACCATCTATACACAGAAGATTGGGTTGACGATNGAGGAGATGCCAGGAAGGGTAGTCTCTGTTGTCATCAAATTGGATGGCTATATGAATGAAAATTAAATCATTTCATTACAACGGGAAATATTTCAAATTTGAAAGTTTCCTGTGTAGTACAGTCAAACTTCGTTATAAAGAGCACTGATATAAAGAGCTCTTGTTATAACAAGAGTATTTTCCTGGTCCCATCTCTCTGTATTTTATTGTATTTTGGCCTTATATAACAAGGTTTTAATATAAAGAAGTAATTTTTCCTGGTCCCAACGATGTCATTATAATGGGGTCAGACTGTATTCAGTGAATTTACCTCACATGTCATGTTCAACTTATAATTCTACCTATATAAAAAAAAAATTGCAAAAAGCAGTTTCTTTGGATTACTTAGATTAAACCAACTTTGAATATAGACACTGGTAACACATATTTCTATCTATGGATCAGTGAATAACAGACAGAGAGCGGCAGCACAGCATCCCATAACCCCATTAGGCTTGAGAAATTTCTAAAGAGATGGTGAATGCTAGCTAGCAAAATCAAAATGTTTGTCAATACTTGGGAGTTAACTTCATTTGACTGTGAAGTCTCCTTTATCTCCTTGGGTAACTACAATAAAAACAGGAACAGTCCACAACAAACAGGCCTTCAAAACATTACATCTCCATCGGTATGATACATGATTACACACCAAGTGTCATATCAGCAAGAGACAAATTACTTGATTATCAAACAAATTGATTCTATTGTACACATAACAAAAATGTCTGAGAACAACAAAATAAAGTATGATTTTAATGAAAATTGATGAACTGATCAAATTGGATCAAATATGGGGAATTATAGTGCATCAATAATTGTAATCTATTTCTTTATCCATGTCTTTATGCACATCAATACTTCTCTCTCTAACAACTCAAAACTAAATCACAACCAAAATTACCCAAAAATCCCATTACAGATAAAAAAAAATAAAAAAAAAACAGTCACACCAAGCCTCACTTACCAACGACCTACATAATTAATAGAAATATTTCTTGACAAAACCTTGACAATATACAACATGTGTTTCACACAACAATATGCGTATGAAAAAGAACATAGATTTGACATGTCTCTATACTGGCTCAAAGACACTCACATTATAGTAACTCAAAATGAAACTTCAAATTCATCAATGATGAACAAGTTGACACAAGAAAAGCACCTACAAGTCAACCGACTCACCCCAAATGGGCTTAAACATACTGATGTAACAACCTAAAAGAATAAAATTATTGATTAAAGCATATTATTTACTGGTCAAAACAGAAATTGGAATGAACGCTTTAATGAGAATGATCCTGGGTTTGGGACAAAAATTGGGGTGACATTGCTCTGCTTATGTCAACATACTAAAAAAGTTATGATTTTATGCCCTTGCTAAGTAATATTTTGTTTAAAGGAGGGTTCAAGTGAGTAATGAAAATGGTCTTAGTGAGAAAGTGGAATACAAGAAAAACTCTATGAAGTAGCTCCTTAACAATTGTGGAGGAGTAAGAAAGAAATTAGAATGATTTCAGTGAGAAATAGGTAGAGAATTCTAATCAATTGCAAATTCCAGCATCCTTTCTAATCAATTCAGAGTGTACTCTTTAAAGAGTATGTCAATTTGTAAAAATTAACAATCTTGCTTTGGCAATTCTAAAATCAGTCCTTACTTCATATTAACCCATATTTCATTGTTAGTATTTGGTTATGGTGTGTTTGTTCATTTGTTATCTTTTGGATAAACTACATGTATTTACCTGCTGCTCCATGAAGTAGAGTTCTGCTTTAGTTCTCTCCTCCTGAGTGACTGGTATACCATCTATACACAGAAGATTGGGTTGACGATACACCAACATAGGACGATGCATCAATCGCCGAGATACCTAAAAGTAGGGAACAAAAGAAAGGTTTATTGATTTGTCTATTCATTATTTCCAATGCAGCGTGTAAAATAATTGAATATACTATGTATTTTGGGGGTCTGTGAAATATTTGTTAATAAAAATTAAATATAACCAATACAAGTTGTCACACCCCAAAACTGGACAGTTATGATTCAAAATATTTTTACCCCATCAGCACAGAAGAGATACTGTTTGTTCAATGATTTGGAGCTTTGTTGTGTTCACTTTTCTATCCTCTCGTTATAAGCCAAGTAACCACTGATTTGAATTCAGTTGAGAAATATCTTTTATTACCTTCTTTTAAGTATAGGAGGGTACATTTATGACATACAGCTTGTTTTGTTTTAAGGTTTTCATGACACATATTATTCATAATATTTTCTCAAACAGAAGGAGTAGTGAACCCAAGGACAAACAAATATTTTTAAAAAGTGGGGGAAGCCAAAGGGAAACAAATCTTACTGGATTGCTGATGACAGAAAGTTCAATCAGGTTGGGTAAACGATCCAACTTTTCTAGTTCAGACATATCCTAAATTGAGAAAAGAAAATAAGATTTAACATTGACATAACATGATTACAAAATCATTATCAACTAATTTGGTTTAAATGCCACATTGGTAAGTTATTGGTCATACACTTCAAAGTTGCCAGAACCAAAATTCAGTATGAAGATAAAACTCTTGCAATTAAATAGAAATATGGAGGAATGATGTTCAATTATTCTAAAGTTGTCACAGTAACAAATACCTGCACACATGGATGCATGGACAGATGGTGGATAGTAAGAAGGGTTAGGAGATGGATAACGAAAGGGAGCAAAGAAGGGAGAAACAGACAGGAAAGAAAGGAATTCGAGGGACAAGCGGATGAGTTATACAAGTGAAACGCCGCCTGGCAGTCTCGCCTGCATTGCGCGATTTGAAAATGAAATGAATATCGGGCAAGGGGTTTTGAAATAAAAGCCAAGGTTAAGTTTTCAGGTTAAGATTTCGGAAAGTTGACCTCAGATGACCTTTGACCTTGATCATAACCTGAAAACTGCTCTGCATTATTTGGGATACCCAATGGACCTATTGTGCAAGTTTGATAAAAATCGGGCAAGGGGTTTTGAAATGAGNTTGTTCATTTGTTATCTTTTGGATAAACTACATGTATTTACCTGCTGCTCCATGAAGTAGAGTTCTGCTTTAGTTCTCTCCTCCTGAGTGACTGGTATACCATCTATACACAGAAGATTGGGTTGACGATACACCAACATAGGACGATGCATCAATCGCCGAGATACCTAGATGAAGACAAGGAAGGTCTTTTATTATTTCTTTGTTCATTCATTCATTCAATCAATCAGATTGGGCTGCTGATAAACCGACAATGGACGATACATCAATCGCCAAGATACCGAGATATCGGGACAAGGAAAGTATTTTTTATTTCTCTGTTCATTCATACATTTGTTCCTTCGTTCATTCAATCATTCACTCTCTCTCTTTATACATATACATGGATCAATCACCGAAATACCCAGGTGTGGTAAACAACAAAGTTGCTTCTTATTCATGTATCTGTTCATTCTTTCAATCATTTCACTTCGAGAAGCAATGGTTCAAATCCATCGTTTATCTTCATAAATAGTATCTTATTTTGTTGGCAAATGAAGAATACTAATAAACACTTGACATACACACACAAGAAGTCATTCAAAATATTTTACTCCATATGATCAGCACCCAAACAATACTGTTTATTCAATGATTCAGAGCTCTGGTTTTGTTTACTTTTCTTTTCTATCCTTAAAAATCTAGTTATTATCTCAATGTTCCTTGTTTACATATTAAAAGATGAAAAGGGACATTTATCCAGATGAAATATTGTTTCAATATAAGAGTATAACAATGTACATGACTGTAAATATGACATTTATTTATCATTATTCACAACATTTTGTATTGAAGATTAATAAAGCAATGAATAAATGGAAATGTCTTACTGGGTTGCTGATGACAGAGAGTTCAATCAAGTTCGGTAAACGATCCAACTTTTCTAGTTCAGACATATCCTAAATTGAGAAAAGAAAACACAATTTAACATTGATATAACAAGATTACCATGAATAAATACTATTAATTGATTTGTTCTCCTTGGTACATTACTAGTTATAAGCTGGAAAGTTGAACCAAAACCCAGTGTGAAGATTAAAATGTTGTAAACAAAACAAAAAATGAAGGAGCAATTTTGAATGATTCCAATGTTGTCACGGTAAAGAATGCTTGCACCCAAAGATACATGGACAGTTGGAGGAGAGTAATGAAGGGCAAGGAGAGGACAAGGAGAGGACTGATGAAAGGAAGTAAAGGAGAAAACACAGAAAGAAAAGAAATGAAATAGAGGAATAACTGGAAGACAAGTTGGGTATAAGACACTATTGGGGAGAAATGGAGCGAAGGGAGTCAGAAAGAGGAAGAGAGAGTGAGTTGAGGAAAGGGAGAAAAGAAACAAAACAAGATAGGGACAGAAAATAAAGATAACTGCCGAAACAATTTTTTTCAAAAAGAAATAAAAATTGCAGTAGAATCATCTCTCTAAATAAATTCAATACAACCCACCTGGATCCTGTTGCTACCGACATAGAGCCTCTGAAGGTTCTCCAAGTAGTGGAGATGAGAGAGATCCCGGAGCCGATTCTCCTCCATGTGGAGCTCCACTAGGTTCCAATGATTGATGAAGGAGTTCTCCCCCATGCTCTTGATCTTGTTACGATCCAGGACTAGCTCCCTCAGATCCTGGAGCCCTTCCATACCCTCAACCTACATAGAAATGTATCACAAACCCTGTATCAATTCTTTGGCGGTGTTGTTCAAAAGTTGGAATTGATCGCAGGTTGCAGTTGATCAGGACGTGCCAATCAAAATTGTTTCATGCACGTCTTGTTAAATGCGCATGCCGTGCACGAATGAAAATGCGTGTGATAATTTGCAAAGTTGCAGTTGATTTGCAGTTGATTTTGAACAACACCCCATTTGACTATTACCTATCAAATCATTACAACATCAATTTATACATTGAAAGAAATCTGAAAGAACTCTCTTTTTTTAGGGGAGGAAAGATGATAAAAAATGTACACAAATTTAAATCATATTGTACATATAAATTGTAAATCATGTATGTAAAATAACAGCCTCAACTAGGAAAACGGCTTGTAAAATAGCTACTAAAATTCTTCCAAAGGCATTATCGTCATCTTATTGTCTTTGTAAACTTCATACACGTGTATATCGTTCAATTACAATCATGCTTGAAACGCAACACTCTAACATCAACTTTGCTCAAAAATGTTAACCCCTAGTATCTTCAGGAACATGATCTGTTGGTATGGAATATAATTCCTTGAAGAGTACTCACCTTGCTGATATCATTTCCCTGAAGGAAGAGAGCCTTGAGAGAAGGAAGGCGTGACATCTCTAGCTTGTTCAGATCACTGATTCCATTGTATCTGGATACACGGAAAGAACAGAAAATAGTTTTGTCATCATCATTCACATTAATGCTACCATGACTGGTATTTTCATAGATAAGTTTGAAGAGTATTGCATTCCATTTATTTGAACATGTCTCAGCAACCATCTTGTCAAGATGATCATGCAGGTGTATACTGAATTGCTAGAGAGAAAAAAAGAGTGCTCTAATAACTGTCTCTGAAAAAAAAACACTTGTCTTGAAATTGTAGCACGCGGACTTTTCGGGTAGGGAGGATCTTTACGAGTTTAAACTTTGCGCAGCGGAATACATGAAACTTAGTTAAATTCCCACCCATAGCCCGTCTACAAGGCAGAGTAACATACAATATTTAATTTGACCAAGGGATATGTTACACAACCACACATCCACTCAAACTACAATCAAAGTCAATCATACCTATATCACAATCAATCATCAACAGTCATCAACATTCACACATTAATGTTGACTAAGACGATATATAACAGAATAAACTAATCATACTAATAATTTAAAGGAAGGTATAGGATCCTTTAATTATTTGCTAATAACTACAAAAAAAAACATATTTACAAATTATGTACAGTCATGAATGTAATTAATTGTTACATAATGTTCGTTTTGTTTTGTTAACAAAAATCTTTGTTCAAGAAACTATCCAATAACACTTCTATATGAATACATTCATTATTCAAACTAGGGTCTGAAATCTAAACTATAAAGTTTATAAAACATTGAGGGTCTCAATGAGTTTAATGACCAGTTGTCATGGCGACGGAGGTCAGTCCTGCAAAGGCAGAGAAAAGGAGTTATGAGATGGAGAAATCCATGATGTGTGCTGCTCCCATCACATCAAAAAGTAAAGAGCATGTGAATATCAATTATTAACTTAACATTAAATTGTAAACAATATTATCAAAACCAATAAGAATTGTTCTTTCAAAGTACTGAAAACCATTAGCAAAGTTTATAAGTCGTTATTAACATTTATAGAACTTGGCAATTGCAATACAATCAATTAACTTTGTAGAAACAATGTACAGCATTATTTTTCTTTCAGAAGTATCAAAATAACAACATAAATAAGTACTTTCAATCAGACTTTAATTGATAATAGATTAAAGTATCTCATCTAAAATCAATGTTAAACTCTCATATCAGTTATCTAATATGACATGGAAAAATATTAAACAACTTATGAAGTATAACAAAACAATTCAATGTATATAAATGACCATTGGATCTTACCTGCAAAGGCAGAGAAAAGGAGTTATGAGATGGAGAAATCCATGATGTGTGCTGCTCCCATCACATCAAAAAGTAAAGAGATCGATGGAGGCAAGCTCATCCTGGATTTTGGTCAGTTGGTTGGATTGTACCAATATTGTCACTTTTGGGAGGGGTTGTGAAATAATACTGGGTAAAGGAGTAGATCCTGAGTCATTCATACCACACTATCTTCAACAAATACAAATTGTATTTGTGAATATAACACAATAATCAACTTGGTAATTAATATCAAACATCAATACATTATTTGTATGTGTATTACTTAAACCATTAATCATGAACTACCCTACGATTCTAGTAAGATGGAATAGCCCAAACAACTTTACATCAGGTGAACATGCGTCACACTTTCTGGGAATGACCATTTGGACATTGCATCAGATTCTTGGTATAAGGTTATAAATATCACCTGTTGTCCAGTGACAATCTCCTTTCTCCTCTCTCCCGAATTGTGTGCAAGGGTCACAAAAGTATGGACTCTCAATATGCATCAATACACACATTGTATCAGAGAAAGAGAGAGAGAGAGGGGGGGGGGGTAATTACAGTACATCTTTCCACAATCATGGAAAGTACACAAAATACATATACAAATGATATAAACAAGATTTCAATACATGGGCGACTGGTAAATAAAAGAAAATAAAAGGTTAACTTCCCCTTTTACTCTTTCTACCTTATGTAGTACCTAAGAGGTGCTACAATTCTTCCCTGCTTAAAAAGGAAGAACGTCCCAGTTCGATAAAATGTATACCACCAAACATGCTCAACATGCTTCATGTCATGTTAGACAAAACAAAATCAGTGAGATCTTTGGAGATCACATCCAAACGATTTTGTGTTTCAGAAATAAGATCCTACATAGCCAACAGCTACAAAACAGAAGATTGGATTCTTAAAATCCCAGTTTCTGATGAAAGAGAGTCTATCATGTCGTCATTGCGTTCTTTGCTAATCAAGTCTATAATCAATAATCAATACATGGACCATGGACCAATGTCCTCAGCTACAGTCAATCTGTGCTTTATATATCTACAGCTATCAACGTTGCAGTTCATAAACCTGTTGAAAGTGCTTCGTAGATTGTCCAGTGCACGATTAAGGTTCAAGTTCATTCTTGGCATAATGTTCCAGCAAACCAAATGACGACTTATCTCTCTACTGTTGCTTTCTTCCTCACTTGACGTCTCACGAAGAGTCCAGGGTGGTTCAGGTTCCAAAGCTGGTAGAACTTTAGTTTCTGCTTCATCCATGATGCGGAGATGAAGTCCAGCTCTCCAACTCATGAAAACCCTCAGCCCTAACCTAATTTTTTCTAATTAAGTTACGTTAGTTTCTATCAGACAATTAACTATCAAAATACATTACGTATTCAGAAAAAATGTCTACACGAACATAATTCCTAAACCTCAAAAGAGATTCATTCTAAAGTATAAGTTATTCATATGCTATCAAGATTCTTAACAAATTACAAACTTTAAACAAGACAGTACTTACAAAAGTTACTTTCATATCAGAAATCTCAAAAAACATAAACAGCATCCAAACACACACAAACATTCACAGAAATTAAGTTAAAAGACGTATCTCTTGTGACAGTGTAATATCATCTTTGCTCAATGCACCAGTGCATTTTCTCAATTTTTCTCAGAAGGATAGTGTCAAAACTATCATCAACTTTTTATTACCAATCATTCCAATTAAGCAAATACTTTAAAGGGTTATTCTTGACTTGGCATCAGGCAATATCAACAACTGAGACACTGGGTGAAAACACTATAATTTCTCCCAAGATTCACCATTTATCTTCTTAAGAAGATGGTGAAGAGGTCTTTTCGAGAATTTGTGTAGAACTTTCATTATCATGAATAAGGACTATCCCCGATTATCACCGCTGTTGATTGTAGAAACATGACGGTTGATCAGTCCGTATGTCTCTCCAGCCAACAGAGAGTGAAAACATATAATATATGCCCTATTCAATTACGATCCCGAATACAAATGTGAAAATTATATACACTGAGCAAATATGAAATACTTTCCAATTTACAAATACACTTGTAAAAAAACAATACAATACCTTATATCTTCATCCACTCATACAAAGTTATTAAACCAAACACAATTTGGTATCAAGTTATTTGGTTACCAACATAGACACTACAGTCTTACACAAAATTTGTATCAATCAAATTCATAATTAACATGTTTAGCTTTACAGATAAAATGAATTAACATGTGAAATTTCATCTATCGCAGATATCATACAAAACATATTAGGTCTCAATACTAATTGGACTGAATACGGGGGTCAGTATACTCTCATAGAGGCTTCTCATAGCCTACTAGATTCCCTTATATCTCCCTATTCATATAAAACAAATCCAACTACAGTGGAACTGGGAAAAGCTAACAATGAATATCAGGCAAGGGTTTTCCTTCCTTTCAAATTCAAGGACCNATGAGATTTTGGGTTCGTGGGGTCAAAGGTGGCAGTGCCCAAAATTTGTAAAATGTTTTTGATTTCTGATGGCATGAAACAAGCCGTACATATCTTTCTGATTGCGTGATGGTGGAGGCATAAATTTTGACCGTGCGCGGTCGAGGATTCATCTAGTTTCTTCCTTCTTTTCAGTCCTCTAGAATGTGCTTGGACAGCTTACTCAGATTATCTGGGATTAGTGCCATAGTGCCTGGCCTGAAGTGATGATCTATTAAAATCATCATCCTTATCAATCTTGCAAGGCGATGGCCTTCATGGCTAGTATGTGTTTCAGTTTGAAAGCTTACCCAAGAAACAGGACTTCAACATTATCCTGCATAGGTGTGAGGGTACTAGACATGATGTGATTATCTAAATGATCATCCTTATCAACAATGCCACTCATCGACTTTAATTGCTGGTAATGTGTTTGGAACGCTTACCCAAGATGCAGGACTTCTAGATTGTCAAGGATTGGTGCCAGGGTACCGGGCATGAAATGATGATCCAAGTGATCATCCTTATCAATCTTGCTGCCTTTTGATGCCTTTGGTCTTTGAAGGATTGTCTCCACATGATTATGGTTCAGACACAGCACCTACAGAAAAAGAAATATGAATTAATTGAATGATTACTGTACAACTAGACACAATCATCACTAGAAAGATTTTATGAATCAAGTGACCATCTAATAAAAAGGAAAAAGTTTTAGTAGTCCAAAGTTAATCATAAGATGTAAAGAGCAATTTTCCTTTGTATCCATGAATAATGAGGCAATTGTGATTTTACAATTTGCAGATTTTACATCATCACATAATGATAAACATAAATGATTTAATCTGTCTTTACTAATTTCTAATTCATGATTGGCAACATTGCAACAGATCTGGGAGTGTACTAAAACCTTGGGACATAATTTATCCTGTGAACTACGTACAGTTGAATTAAATATTTGGGGATTTTTTGGGGATCAGTTATCATTTCAAATGATTCACCACAGCCTTGGTAATTTCACTATAGATGAAATAAATTAGGGATGAATTATGTTAAAGAAATACAAATGATAGATGCCCTCGGAGTCACTCTAATGAAATGCCCATATTCAAAGACCAGTTAATTGCTTGATGAGCTTTATAATGAAGTATTTTTGTACTTGATATTTTGCTGAAAAACTTTCTTTAGGAAAAGATGTGGCATCTTTGTTTACAAGAAAACGAAATACATATTTACCCTGAGATTTACTAGATAGATGAGACCACTGAAAGACGTCAAGTTGTTATGCTCCAAGTTGACACTAAAAGGCAAAACAGAAAAACAATAAATCCAAGATGATTACATGGTTACCGACACTCATTAATGATAACTGCCACCTATTTCTCTCTGTTTTCTTCCAATCCAACCCCAATGCTTTCCTTCATCACAATATCTTTCCATGTTGCATTTGGTCATCCATTTCAGGATGAACTTTTAATACTAACAATAAGACTTCTGAGCATATTACCTGCAAAGTTTGATGAAATACCCTATTTAGCTTAGCTCTACCTATCTTATACCATACTGAGGGAGGTCTAACTCTCTGATCTCATCATCATCATCTATTTCAATATCAATAGCCAGCATCGCACTCTCACAATGAATTATTGACTCTCAGGTTATATCCCTCTTTACAATTTCTTACTGCCTTTTCCAAACCAAATCTAATGCTTTATTCCAACTTCATATCTTTCCATGTAACATTTGGTCTTCCATTCCTTCTATTGTCATCAATTTCCAAATGAAAATTTATTTCTAAGAATGAGATTACATAGATTAGTACCTGCGTAGATTAATGAAGTGTTCTCCCGAGCCTAGATCCACCTGCCTAATACCACACTGAGGGAAGTCTAACTCTCTGATCTCATGGAAGTTAGAGTGTCCAAGCTTCTCTGCAACAAAGTCCTGATTCAATCGACCTCCGAACGTGTCCCTTGCTGTTCCTCCTTCTGTTGACTCCTGTTAGTTTGGGAATAAATTTTATGACATAAGTAAAATTTATACCTATAATAACAATCTAATAATTGATCTTGGATGAGCTTTTTACATAATAATCCATTTCATTCAGGGTACAGAATTCAGTAAGGTAATACCTTGGTTCGGGTGAGGAAAATGTAAATCAATAATACAGTCATGCAATTCATATAGCTGACATATCGACTCTACAGAGTGCTTTGTTTAGCCCATTGCCACCAGCGTCTAATGGTGGCTATTAACTCAGCCTGGTTGGAGTGTAGTCCAATAGAAATGACTTTTTCTTTTGTTCTGGATGAAATTTAAGCATTGGATGGGATTTCAACCAATGATCTTATCATAAGACAAGATAGT
>BQKZ01000002.1:146385-166302 GCA_036244855.1 Temnopleurus reevesii
GTGATGGTGGAGGCATAAATTTTGACCGTGCGCGGTCGAGGATTCATCTAGTTTCTTCCTTCTTTTCAGTCCTCTAGAATGTGCTTGGACAGCTTACTCAGATTATCTGGGATTAGTGCCATAGTGCCTGGCCTGAAGTGATGATCTATTAAAATCATCATCCTTATCAATCTTGCAAGGCGATGGCCTTCATGGCTAGTATGTGTTTCAGTTTGAAAGCTTACCCAAGAAACAGGACTTCAACATTATCCTGCATAGGTGTGAGGGTACTAGACATGATGTGATTATCTAAATGATCATCCTTATCAACAATGCCACTCATCGACTTTAATTGCTGGTAATGTGTTTGGAACGCTTACCCAAGATGCAGGACTTCTAGATTGTCAAGGATTGGTGCCAGGGTACCGGGCATGAAATGATGATCCAAGTGATCATCCTTATCAATCTTGCTGCCTTTTGATGCCTTTGGTCTTTGAAGGATTGTCTCCACATGATTATGGTTCAGACACAGCACCTACAGAAAAAGAAATATGAATTAATTGAATGATTACTGTACAACTAGACACAATCATCACTAGAAAGATTTTATGAATCAAGTGACCATCTAATAAAAAGGAAAAAGTTTTAGTAGTCCAAAGTTAATCATAAGATGTAAAGAGCAATTTTCCTTTGTATCCATGAATAATGAGGCAATTGTGATTTTACAATTTGCAGATTTTACATCATCACATAATGATAAACATAAATGATTTAATCTGTCTTTACTAATTTCTAATTCATGATTGGCAACATTGCAACAGATCTGGGAGTGTACTAAAACCTTGGGACATAATTTATCCTGTGAACTACGTACAGTTGAATTAAATATTTGGGGATTTTTTGGGGATCAGTTATCATTTCAAATGATTCACCACAGCCTTGGTAATTTCACTATAGATGAAATAAATTAGGGATGAATTATGTTAAAGAAATACAAATGATAGATGCCCTCGGAGTCACTCTAATGAAATGCCCATATTCAAAGACCAGTTAATTGCTTGATGAGCTTTATAATGAAGTATTTTTGTACTTGATATTTTGCTGAAAAACTTTCTTTAGGAAAAGATGTGGCATCTTTGTTTACAAGAAAACGAAATACATATTTACCCTGAGATTTACTAGATAGATGAGACCACTGAAAGACGTCAAGTTGTTATGCTCCAAGTTGACACTAAAAGGCAAAACAGAAAAACAATAAATCCAAGATGATTACATGGTTACCGACACTCATTAATGATAACTGCCACCTATTTCTCTCTGTTTTCTTCCAATCCAACCCCAATGCTTTCCTTCATCACAATATCTTTCCATGTTGCATTTGGTCATCCATTTCAGGATGAACTTTTAATACTAACAATAAGACTTCTGAGCATATTACCTGCAAAGTTTGATGAAATACCCTATTTAGCTTAGCTCTACCTATCTTATACCATACTGAGGGAGGTCTAACTCTCTGATCTCATCATCATCATCTATTTCAATATCAATAGCCAGCATCGCACTCTCACAATGAATTATTGACTCTCAGGTTATATCCCTCTTTACAATTTCTTACTGCCTTTTCCAAACCAAATCTAATGCTTTATTCCAACTTCATATCTTTCCATGTAACATTTGGTCTTCCATTCCTTCTATTGTCATCAATTTCCAAATGAAAATTTATTTCTAAGAATGAGATTACATAGATTAGTACCTGCGTAGATTAATGAAGTGTTCTCCCGAGCCTAGATCCACCTGCCTGATGCCACACTGCGGAAAGTCTAACTCTCTGATCTCATGAAAGTTAGAGTGTCCCAGCTTCTCTGCAACAAAATCCTGGTTCAATCGACCTCCAAATGTGTCCCTTGCTGTTCCTCCTTCTGTTGACTCCTGTTAGTTTGGGAATAAATTTTATGACATAAATAAAATTTACACTTATAATAACAATTTTCTAGTAATTGAATCTTGGATGAGCTTTTTACATAATAATCCATTTCATTCAGGGTACAGAATTCAGTAAGGTAATACCTTGGTTCGGGTGAGGAAAATGTAAATCAATAATACAGTCATGCAATTCATATAGCTGACATATCGACTCTACAGAGTGCTTTGTTTAGCCCATTGCCACCAGCGTCTAATGGTGGCTATTAACTCAGCCTGGTTGGAGTGTAGTCCAATAGAAATGACTTTTTCTTTTGTTCTGGATGAAATTTAAGCATTGGATGGGATTTCAACCAATGATCTTATCATAAGACAAGATAGTTTTTACCACTTGCCCATGCTTCCACAATATCAGTCCATAGAACAATTTTGCCATGTAATAATCTTTCAAGAAATAAAATACATGGAAATTTTGCACCATTTCATAATAATGTTTCCTTACCACAGCTGAGCCATCTAGAGCCTTGAGTGATTTGAGATGATAGACCACAAACAGACGATAGTTGTCTGATTCCTTAGCGACTGGATTGCCACACATGTCCAGGATCACAAAGTTTGGCAAGGGCTGTTTGAAAGTAAAATGAGGGGGTGATTATTTCATTATTCTATATATGTAAATGAATGTTTAGGCTAATCTGGAAATAAACAGGAGAATGATATTAATGTTTCAATTCATGAACAAAGTGACAACCATCTGATGTATCTTCAAACATACAGCATTCCATATTAATTAGAAATGTATCCAAAACAGACATCAACAGTGAAACTGCTACTCCAGAAGACCTACACTTACTTAGCTATCAATAATATACACTACTTATTAAATGATACTTTCATATTTCCAACATTTTTTTTACTGGACCCAATTATAAAGGTGCATCAAAACATGGTCCAAATGTTTTTCGATTGTGAACAATTCTAATATGCACAGGAAGTAGAAAAGATTATATATCATCTCATGGTACCATACAGCTCTGATAAAGACATTTCATTTTGAATAATGAATACAATTACTTCAAAGAATTCACAAAAATCACATTCTTCAAAATCTTGATTATTAGTTAAGACCATCTGTTAGCGAACTTTGCAAATACTTCAAGACCTCACCTTGAGATGGAAGACCTCTCTGATGTTGCGTATGTTGTTATTACCCACATAGAGTTCAAGTAGCGATGTGACCTTGTCTAAACCAGCCAGGGTTGAGATCCGATTGTCCTCTACAGACAGACACTGGAGATGGACTAGTTTGTCTAGTCCAGCATTCTCCAAGGTACTTAGGTTGTTCATGCCCAGGTTCAGGGTGTGAAGTTTGGTCAAGTGTGAAATACCTGTAATAATAATGCAAAAATATGGTTATTACAGACATCTTAGGGATTGAAATAATCTAAAATGAATAGATGATGGAGGCAGGTAATTACAACTTTTACATTTGAACAATTTTGAAAAACTTTCTGAAGGTTTAGTTAGAAAATATAGAAAATTTCTAGGTTTTGACGTCCAATTTTTACTTGCTATAGCAATTTAAAGTGGCAGGAAGCATTAGACAATACTCCATCTTTGATATTCACTATTCTATATTCATTATATTATCTGAGAAAGTTGTTAGTTCTGGTGTAAAATTTGAACCAATTCATTGCAAATACCAAAATGTATCTGCTCTTGAGGATATTGCAGTGGGTGACAATAATGCATCATCACCATCATCATAATCTTCATCATCATCATCATACCCTCTATTCTGTAGATGCAGTTATCTTCTAACGAGAGCTCTTCTATCTTTCCACAGTTCTCCAGACCTTCTATCTTGGTTAGATCATTATCATTGAAAGATGCCCAGCGCAGGTTGACCAACCTTTCAAGGTTTGATAACTTGCTAATGTGCTGTCCATCTAGATTCAATGTGGTCACCTAGACAGAAAATAAGAAATTTGCATTTTTATAAGATTACTAGTATAGATGTGCATCAATCAGAGGTGATTATTTCAACTGATATCATTGAAAGACTGTCAATATAATTTGACCAGTCTATCAAGATTTGAACAATTTACAGTGGTTACTTGAAATCAGGGTTTATTTCAAATTTGAATAAAGGATTAAAATTGGATAGTTTGCAGATGTGCATTATTGAATTAAAAAATTACATGATAAATTTGTCTCACATGATGAATCTCCCTTTCAAACTATCTTTCTAATAACTACAAACAGAGGCATGAGGATAATTACAATATTCAATCATCAGCAGAGTATTGTAAACTAGCTGGGTTGTGTCTCTCACCTTGGTGTACCATTCACTATCACTCTCACTCTGCCTATCTGGCTTGTTCCTACTGACGTTAGTAAGCAGCTGTGCACAGGACACAAGACTAAGACTCCTTGGTCTACTCTCATCTGTCCTGGTGTGGGCTAGCAGGGATACCTGTGAGATTCTTGACCCTGCTGCCATACGTAGGGCAGCCGTAGCCTCGGCCTCAGTGACGGCCTGCCCGTTGAGCATGTTTAAGGCTTTGAGTCGGCCGATGGTTCTTAGGCGTAGACCTTCAGGCTGGGGTGCAACAACAAAATTATGACAAAAATTAAGTAATTGTCTCATAAATTTTCAAAAGATATGTAAATGTTGAAAAAGGCAAACACTGGGAAAGTGAAATATGACATGTACAAGTAACAGGTGGTATTTCCCTACAAAAGGTTTCTCGGACAGGACCAAATATTAAAGGAACTTTCTCTGATTCTATGATTTATCAATTTTCAGCAATGCACCATAGATCATTCCATGAAAAATAGATTTGATGGATTATATAATAACGTCCTGCCTAGTGCTGAATCTTTATGCTAGTTGTAAGATTCTGTTAGGCAGAAATCTTTCATCTTGTTTCATCTTCATCTCACTGATTGGTGACCCGATGTTTGCTCCAGCAACAATTGTTCCAGTTCTAATATTTTGCTAGACGTGTATGCTTTATGGTTCAGAATAATTTGAGGGTTAAAGGTTAGGGTTTGCTAATTTACTGTTTAGACAAGATTGGAAAAGTGCTGACAGACCATGCTTTCCAAATCATCAAATCTTAATGCAAAGCATTGTTCATGTCAATACATAGAATATAAAAAGTTATGTAAACTGACCTTTTGCCAGTTGTTGTGTCTGAGATCAAGACATGTTAGATTGGATGAGTGTTTCCTGAGAATGGAGAGATCATCTCTGGTGTTGGTCATTTCATTCCAGCTAAGATCCAAGATCTTCAGTTTACCTAATGCCTAAAATAACAAAAAAAAATCACTTATAAATTGTTGTTAACCCTAGATTTACTTGTCAACCAGAACAAGCTGTCCTCTTGTTATGGTAAATTGGCTCTTACACATCGCACAAGCTCTGGTCTCATGAAACTTATAATAGCACACAGGAGACTTATGTAGAAGACACAGAAAATCCAGTCCAGTTACCTCCATTTTGATTGGTCATTACAAATGGGGTTCAAGTGGCGTTTCATCAAGTGATTCTTTAAAGGAAAGACCAACTCTATAAGTGACTGGAATATGTTCTTGGAAGTTGAATTCTTATCAATGATTCAGAACAAAAATGGATCACTAAGTTATTATCAAAGCCATTCTTAACAAAAGAAGAAAATATCCCTTTAGCACTAATGTGTGTGTATGTGTGTGTGTGTGTGTGTGTGTGTCTGTGAGTGTATGTGTGTCCGTCTGTGTGTAGACAAGATGTTAGGGGGATATTGGTGTAGATTGTGTAGTAACGTGAATGGTGTGAATACGGCTGAAATGATGTACGCTTATATGTCCTTTTGAATGTGTGTATGAATGTGTGTGTGCGTGCCTTTATGTTTGTGTGTATGTATCCTTTTTATCTGCGTTTCATGCTCCCATTTACCTTGTACCTCTCACCATTTTTATACTTCACATGTCCTTTTATCAATGTTGTATATTATTTATGTTTTACTTTGTAAATTTAAATCACAATTCAGCTATTAGCTGCAATGATTTTTATTCAATAAACCATTTATCTATCTATCTATCTATATCATTTCAGTAACTTTGGTATTAAATAGAAGACACATTTCTTGAACGTAAGGCAGGTTCCACATCATGGTCATATTACAAAATTAAACATCTAAATGATGAAACTGAAACCAACACTTTGTGTATCAATGCCTGTGTCTGAAAACATGTAAAAGCTTTTGAAAATGTATAAACTCACCTTCATTCCATCTAGAGTGTAGATCTTATTGAAGCTGGCATCCAGATACTCAAGATTTGCCTGAAGGAATAGTAAGAAAGAAGTTTTATTTCAGTCAGGATTATCTGAAGTTAAAAAATTTGAGAATGTTTTCTTCAAATGAATGAATGTTATTAGACAGGTGCTATAAGAAATAGCAAAATGTGAATGTCCTCTATTCAGACCAAAATAGCACAGTACTTTTTTAATCCGAAAAATCTTGGTCGCCATTCCAATGCACCTGGCAAAGCAGTCCATGTAGTATACTCACAAATGATCCAGACCCTGAATGTCTTAATACAGATGCAACTTATCTTGATATCATTTGCCAATGTGATACAGAACAAATATTTTACAGTTTACATGTTACATGAATAAAGAGAACACAAGTCAAAGAGAACTTACCATATGAGCAACGTCTTCTAGTCGGCTGAGTTCATTGAAGCTAATGACAAGACGTTGCAGGGATGTCATGGAGTTGAGATGCTTGAGTTTAGTCAGTCCGTTGCCATGGAGATTGAGGACTGTGATGGCTGTGAGGCTTGATGCCTTGGTTGCTTTCAGGAGCAGCTCTTCAGTCAACATAGATAGCCTACACAAATTCAAATTCATTATCAAAGGATGAATTTTTTTTTACACATTCTCTTATATCTTATATCTTGACTTATTAAAGGGGAAGTGATGTTGGGGATATGGGCGGTTGTTGTGGTGGTAATTTTGGCAGTTTTGGAGGAGGTGGTGATAATGGTGGATATAGTTGAGGAGAACTTGGTGGTTAGGATGGTGGTGGTGAGTATTATAGTGATGTGGTTGGTGGTGGTTAGGATGGTGATGGTGGTGGTGGTGATGATGACAGGGAGAGAACTTGTGTTTTTCAACATGTTTTATTCAAATTTGAAAACTTGGCCAAAAAAAAAATAATAAAATGCCCATCCAACATTTACCATCATAATCTATAAGGTGTGCCCAGGGCTTGAACCCAAAGCAAAGAAACAACCCCAAATCAATTTACGTCTGTCTCAATCAGCATGACTTACGACTCACAAAAAAATGCCAAATTGATGGTTATGATGAAAGTGAAAATGGAGATTTCAGATGTGTAAATTTTCTGATAATTTTATATTCATTTGTTATGTTTTATTTAAACAGGATAGCCCCATCAGTAATCAATGTACTGTTGATCTGACTTGAGCCTTTAAAATGTCCAACAATAATTAAGGCTAATTTTTCATCTTATTTTATGATGCTTTGTTCTCCCCACCTTGGTCTAGGCTGTGAGATGGGTTCCATCAACAAGATATCATCATCAGCCTGTGGGTCTACACTGAATGCAGCAGGTCTCTTGGCTTTCTCTCCTTGGTTCATATCCATCACATTCATGAACGGACTCGGTGACGGAAGCTACAGAGATATGAGGAATATATGGTGGGGGGTCTTATCATCTTACCTTGGTCTAGGCTGTGAGATGGGTTTCATCAACAAGATATCATCATCAGCCTGTGGGTCTACACTGAATGCAGCAGGTCTCTTGGCTTTCCCTCCTTGGTTCATATCCATCACATTCATGAATGGACTCGGTGATGGAAGCTACAGAGATATGAGGAATATATGGTAGGGGGGGGGGGAGTTTATCATCTTACCTTGGTCTAGGCTGTGAGATGGGTTCCATCAACAAGATATCATCATCAGCCTGTGGGTCTACACTGAATGCAGCAGGTCTCTTGGCTTTCTCCCCTTGGTTCATATCCATCACATTCATGAATGGACTCGGTGACGGAAGCTGCAAACAAAAAGAGAAAGATATAATGAGAGACAAGGCGGAGGAAGAGGGGAATATGAGCAAAATTTAATCAAACTGATGCACTCATCAACAAATTACACATAGAAATGATTCTTGGCAAATGAAATCCAAGTTTGGTTAAATTTCATTTGTATCCAATCTGTAATTGATCACTATGACATTTTGCAACAATCATTTGCTTATTCACAGGTGAGTGATTGATCACTGTTTATCTTTTCCTCTCTGCTCATCAACTTTTAAAGAACTTCTTTTGCTGCATATCTAATGAAATTTAATTGTTAGAATAAACCAACCATTGATAATTAATTGAAATTCAAACCGTAAAACCAAATCAATTTTTAAGCAATAAAGACATGAACATCCATACTCACCCCTGTAACATACTCAAAGTCAATTACGTGTTCTGGTAGCACAAGATAGTTGAAGATAAATTACTTTTATTTCACATCGTCTCAAATAGAATTTACACCATCCAAATAATATAAAATATTAAGGCTGTGTTCATACACACTCACCCTTGTAACGTACTCAAATGACATATGACATATTCTGGCAGGACAAGGTCATTGTTGAAGACAAATTATTTATAATTTCACATCGTCTCAAATAGCAGTTAGACCATCTGAATGACCTAATAAATCAAAGGTGTGTTCACAAATACTCACCCTTGCAACATACTCAAAGTCAATGACGTATTCTGGTAGCACAAGTTCATTGTTGAATACAAATTTCACACCGTCGAAAATAAATTGTCTAAAAATCAAAGCTGTGTTCACACATACTCACCCTCGTAACATACTCAAAGTCAATGACATATTCTGGTAGTACAAGTTCATTGCTGAAGACAAACTTCACACCCTCTCAAATAAATTATCTAAAAAATCAAAGCTGTGTTCACATATACTCACCCTTGTAACATATTCAAAGTCAATGACATATTCTGGCAGGACAAGCTCATTGTTGAAGACAAACCATTCACATTGTCTTGATGAACATTCGCATGTTGAATCTGTCTGAATGCCTCCTGTGAAACACTTTGGACGGAACACTGAGTCACAGTTCGGGTAGAACTTCTGATGAATGCTAGAATAGAGAATGAAAAAGGAAATAATATCGTGACACAGATTCTGAAAAATACAATGAAATTCCGTTTGAACAGACATTATGAAATATTAATTAGCATAGTCGAATTATGCAAATGAAATGTTTGTTATCACATTAAGAGCAAAGTCATTTTTCTTCTATTCAATGTGACTTCAAACAAAAAAGATATGTCACTGGTGTACACAAAAAGCAAATTTCATACCAATCGCCCATGCTGAGGATTGAAATTTCAATCTGTAAAATACTCTCTTTTAATTCAGACATGATCAAATCAGATGAAAATGGTATAATTATTTTTACAAGACAGATACCATATAAAGCCTTGTTCTCAGAACATATTATGGATTTTATGTTAATGAGTCTGGATAAAGGTAAGAAATATACATACCCTGTGGTGACATCCAAAGCAGGCAAGCTTTTTCCAAGGTACACCTTACATACCACCAGCTGACCATGTCTGAAAGGACAAGGATCATGGGCTGAGGGATCAGTTCTTGACTTGTTGATGAGGTATTGGATGCGAGGCTTCTCACAGACACTGAGACTGTTTGATAGAGGCACTGCTCCATCTCTTCCTAGTTGCTGTAGAAAAGTAGAATGAAAACAGAGATGATAGTCAAAGAAAGTGAATTCAAATACATTTCACACAAGTTAGTACTAGTTAGTTCTATTATTTGCATCCATACTTCTCTTCCCTTTCTATCAGCTATTTGGGGGATAAGAGAAATGGAGAAACAGGATCAGTTCATGGAGCCCTATTAAGCTTATACTTAACTGTCGTGTTTATTTCAATTAACTGCAATGCATGATAAATGACTAAATTATAATGTCTTCAAATGAGAACAAAACATAGTTGTGGAGGCCTCAAGCGAAGTGTGTAATACAGAATGTCATACACAATCAAATACATATCCAAAACTTCACTTGGCAGTCTAGTTATAAAAAAAAAAAATATTGGGGTAGCAAGTTATTGTTCCAAAAAATAGCTTACCATCCATAAGCTTTGTTTGACAAAGCATTCTGGTAGCAGAGCTAAGTGTTGTTTTAGTACAATAGCTTGCAATTCCAAATCATTCTATTGTCATCAATTAAGAAATTCACTTGTTGATATTCAGTGAAAAGAGAATGTCAAAATTTTATGAATGTGAGAAATATTTGAATTTGGTTATTCATCAAACATGGAATAACTGCCGTTACTAACCCTGTATGTTTCTTGATCCATAGGACCATCCTCTAAGACCTTCATTGGTTGGTTCTCTCCTCCTGGAAGTTCAGGATCCCATACAAAGAACAGATACTCTTGCAGCTTCTTCACAGTCTGAGGCCTGGTGAAAAAGAAGAAATATCCAAGTTAACCCTAAAGTTCATGTTGCCAAATTCTCAAATAGAGGCAATTTTTGGTCACCTCCAAAGGGTTAAATGTAAATTCATGGACTAAGATCTTTGCTCCTCTTGATCTTCTAATTTTTGTATGAAAATCAGATAATATTGGTTCGTTGTCTTCATAATTTTTTGTAGCTAGAGTATCAAGCCCGTACCTGAACAGACAATCATAAATGCGTGTGATCCTGTAAATCTTAGGGTGGGGGTAAGAATGTTGCCCTGGCTAAAGTTGGTGTATCATCCTCATCATTGCAAGTAGCCACACAGGTTTCAAACCTGAATTTGAGCATACTTCTGGAAATCTTTCAATCGATCACAACATTGGCTTGGTAATCAGGGGGCTTAACTAGCTAACGTAAGTGTATCATCCTCATCACTGAATGTAGCCACTCAGGTATAAAAACCGTTTCTCAAAATTTGGCGTAAATATTTATTAATAAATGATAAATGCATTCATATCTAAATTTAGTTAGTTAGTAAATAAGTCACGATTATGAACACTCGTGATCAACTTGGTGGTCAGTGGAGAAGGGGGAAGCGTAAGGGTATGGGACAAGGGAGCTTACCTGGCTAATGTTGGTGTATCATCCTCATCATTGAATGTAGCCAGACAGGTATCAAACCTGTATCTCAGCATACGATTATGAACTCTTGTGATCGGCTTGGTGGTCATGTGGAGAAGGGGGTGGGGTAAGGGTATGGGACAAGGGGGCTTACCTGGCTAATGTTGGTGTATCATCCTCATCATTGAATGTTGCCAGACAGGTATCAAACCTGTATCTCAGCATACGATTATGAACTCTTGTGATCCTATGAATCTTTAGACCAGTCACACCGTGGGCTTGGTAGTCAGATGCACAAAAACGAGACAGGATCAGGTCATGACATGATGTGAACCTACAAATATAATGTACATCAAATTAGAGAAGAAGAGGACACAGTCAATCATAAGAAGAAATTCTAATTCTAAAAGAAATATTTTTATCAATAATTGTGTTTAATCTTATTTTGTATGCATACATTTCTTATGCAGATAAAAAAAAATGATCTTGTCATCCTCTGGAAACATTTCTAATGAATACATCTAATAAATGTATTTTAATTTCAACTTTCCACCTTATCAAAAATATCATCATTGTATTATCAATATTATCCAGAACATCATGTTAAATGATTTCAGTTGAAGGAGAAACACTATGAAGTTCCTTTTCTCAGAATAACTGATTAGAATATGCAAAAATATGGCCTTACATGGTATCCCCTACACAACTTTACAAGTGCATCAATATCTTGATAAATTAAACCTTTGTGTGAAATTCTATCAAAATAGAAATAGGCAGCTTTTTCATAGACTAATATCTTACAATTTTATTCTACAGTATACCAGTATAACCCTTCTAGAACCGTTAACTTTCAGTGACCAATACTTACCAGATATCCGAAGCAGTGCCATCCTCAAACCTCACATTCCCTCCGGTCTCCAGCTCAGTAACAAGTCGTTGGCTCGCTCCAGCTGTAGCATGCTTAACCTTTAGGATCGCTTCATTGTGGTACTTCTCAACACTGCAAATGTAAACAGGGTGCCACCAAGTTTATGCTGTCATTCTTCCAAACAGTACTTTTTAGTGAAAACGAAAATGAATCTACTGAAATCATCAACTTGAAAATATAAAAATTCATATATAGATTCATAGATAGATAACTATTTTCTTTTATTTAAAGAATTGTTGCTTTTTTAAATTTTATTATCATGCTAGAAACATTAGTAACATACAATTTTACAATAACATTGCTGAAAACCATGTATCAATCGAATTGCTTGATAACATGGACGAGAAAATATCAATAGATGAAAAACTATAGTCAGATATTTGGGTCTGATGAGTGTTGATGACAGGTATTCACAAAAAAATACAGGAATAAGACAGGGAAATTTCTATATATCCAACATAAATTGCTCTTGTTTTATTTTTTGTGAAAGTATTAGAGCCTAGTCATTCGGCTCAAGTATTCATACCAGTTTGCTGGCTAAGATTCCAGCCATGGCAATAATTTATTCTGCAAAAAGATGGTCGATGGTAATTTGAAATTTGTGAGCACTGTTGGCCATTAGGTTCTGCAGTCACAGCAAGGATTTTGAAATGTACACTTGTATCAAGCATAATAGAATATAGGCATATAGCTTTGTTATACCAAAATTGGGTCCATTTTTTAATATTAGTCCTCACTTACTCTTGAAAGAGCAGGCAACATTTCTCATATCTCTTCTGCATCAAGGCAAGTTTAGCTTTCCTCTTTGTCTCCAGACTCCCAGCATCCTCTACTATATCACTCTCTGTACCACTGCCTTCATCATCATCTTCTTCATCATCGTTTACTGGTCGGCTCACTATCCTGCCACCGCTGACTTTGCCTTCAATTTCTCTCTCAAGCTAGTGAAAAAAAATTGGACAATAGGCAGGTTTACAAATAGATGCAAATTTTTTACGTTCTCCACACAATCAGGTGGTTTCAGACAACCCAAAAGTTTGCTCAAGTCTTGCCTGACATTGCAAAACCAGTAATGTATGCAGACTCTGGATTCCAATTATTGTAGTCTAATTTAATTAGAAATATCATGTAACCACTACATTAGTTGGCAAGAAACACGCATAAACTTGGATGAATCTATAAACCAGGCTATTGAATAGAGATTAAAAAGACAATGAGAACAAAAGTAGGGTATCAAAAAGGTGGAAGATTATCACATTATAAAGTAAAAAATCTGAAAGCAAATACAAATATTCTCAAAATTAGAGTGCAAATATTATGAGATTAAGCGTACCTCTTTAATTGCAAAACTAAGAGCTTTGAGTCTATCCTTGGTACCTCTAGTGAGTGAACGTTTCTCCTTACACAGCTGACGCAAGACATCTGCCATGTTTCTCTTCATCGTCTTCACTCGCATGTTGTAGTACATCTTCTTCTTCATCACTGTAGCCTGGGGTGGGGAAAGAAAAGAATGACATGAATCCATATGAATCACATATCATTTGAACAATTAAATTTGATATATTGGTATATGTTATTGTATATTTTCTAAAATTGTCAATTATATCATTTTAGCCATTGGCAATCATCTGACCTGGCTAAATACGTATACCGGTATGCATTGTGAGCAGAAGAGACAAAGGATTTGGTCGAGGTAAAAAACTTCATTCAAACCTTCATAATGTCTTAATAAAGGAGAATATCTTCCCTTTTAATTCACTGAACAGATGTAACATACGTTCCACATTTGCCAAAGAATAAGATGCAAGTANTATACCAGTATAACCCTTCTAGAACCGTTAACTTTCAGTGACCAATACTTACCAGATATCCGAAGCAGTGCCATCCTCAAACCTCACATTCCCTCCGGTCTCCAGCTCAGTAACAAGTCGTTGGCTCGCTCCAGCTGTAGCATGCTTAACCTTTAGGATCGCTTCATTGTGGTACTTCTCAACACTGCAAATGTAAACAGGGTGCCACCAAGTTTATGCTGTCATTCTTCCAAACAGTACTTTTTAGTGAAAACGAAAATGAATCTACTGAAATCATCAACTTGAAAATATAAAAATTCATATATAGATTCATAGATAGATAACTATTTTCTTTTATTTAAAGAATTGTTGCTTTTTTAAATTTTATTATCATGCTAGAAACATTAGTAACATACAATTTTACAATAACATTGCTGAAAACCATGTATCAATCGAATTGCTTGATAACATGGACGAGAAAATATCAATAGATGAAAAACTATAGTCAGATATTTGGGTCTGATGAGTGTTGATGACAGGTATTCACAAAAAAATACAGGAATAAGACAGGGAAATTTCTATATATCCAACATAAATTGCTCTTGTTTTATTTTTTGTGAAAGTATTAGAGCCTAGTCATTCGGCTCAAGTATTCATACCAGTTTGCTGGCTAAGATTCCAGCCATGGCAATAATTTATTCTGCAAAAAGATGGTCGATGGTAATTTGAAATTTGTGAGCACTGTTGGCCATTAGGTTCTGCAGTCACAGCAAGGATTTTGAAATGTACACTTGTATCAAGCATAATAGAATATAGGCATATAGCTTTGTTATACCAAAATTGGGTCCATTTTTTAATATTAGTCCTCACTTACTCTTGAAAGAGCAGGCAACATTTCTCATATCTCTTCTGCATCAAGGCAAGTTTAGCTTTCCTCTTTGTCTCCAGACTCCCAGCATCCTCTACTATATCACTCTCTGTACCACTGCCTTCATCATCATCTTCTTCATCATCGTTTACTGGTCGGCTCACTATCCTGCCACCGCTGACTTTGCCTTCAATTTCTCTCTCAAGCTAGTGAAAAAAAATTGGACAATAGGCAGGTTTACAAATAGATGCAAATTTTTTACGTTCTCCACACAATCAGGTGGTTTCAGACAACCCAAAAGTTTGCTCAAGTCTTGCCTGACATTGCAAAACCAGTAATGTATGCAGACTCTGGATTCCAATTATTGTAGTCTAATTTAATTAGAAATATCATGTAACCACTACATTAGTTGGCAAGAAACACGCATAAACTTGGATGAATCTATAAACCAGGCTATTGAATAGAGATTAAAAAGACAATGAGAACAAAAGTAGGGTATCAAAAACGTGGAAGATTATCACATTATAAAGTAAAAAATCTGAAAGCAAATACAAATATTCTCAAAATTAGAGTGCAAATATTATGAGATTAAGCGTACCTCTTTAATTGCAAAACTAAGAGCTTTGAGTCTATCCTTGGTACCTCTAGTGAGTGAACGTTTCTCCTTACACAGCTGACGCAAGACATCTGCCATGTTTCTCTTCATCGTCTTCACTCGCATGTTGTAGTACATCTTCTTCTTCATCACTGTAGCCTGGGGTGGGGAAAGAAAAGAATGACATGAATCCATATGAATCACATATCATTTGAACAATTAAATTTGATATATTGGTATATGTTATTGTATATTTTCTAAAATTGTCAATTATATCATTTTAGCCATTGGCAATCATCTGACCTGGCTAAATACGTATACCGGTATGCATTGTGAGCAGAAGAGACAAAGGATTTGGTCGAGGTAAAAAACTTCATTCAAACCTTCATAATGTCTTAATAAAGGAGAATATCTTCCCTTTTAATTCACTGAACAGATGTAACATACGTTCCACATTTGCCAAAGAATAAGATGCAAGTATATTTCTTTTGAGTGTATCAAGCTATTGTGAATGCCTCAATAGAAGTTATTTACTTTGACAAAACATTTATCCTTGTGATCACTGTGATTGAATAAATATAGCCAATATAGAGATGCAAGGATTCCTTTCATATGCAAAAGTATGATAACTAATCACATTAAAAAAAAATTGACAATTTTTTAATTAAATTCATCCAGGATATCATAAATCAGTTTGATCTTTTATGCCTTTACCATAGTACACTGGTGCCCAAGGCATTATCTTTCAATATTTTCACCCTTTTCCTCATTAAAACAATTACCAACAACGCCAAATTCACAGAAAAGGACTTTTGAAAATTATGTAACTTGCAAAAATGATAGCCCTGTTGATTATAATGCTTTCATTACAGTATGAAAATGTTACTCATCAATACGAAGTGATTTAAATGATTCTATAAATATAAGGAAGTTTAAATCATACCTCTGCCATTTCTCTGAGACTCTTGTTGCAGACATCATAAGTATCCAGTCTCTCCAACCAGGGGAGATGGTAGAGTACATGTGTTGAGTAGTTACACAGGTAGCACACTGGGTTGGGTGCGTACAGGGGGTCTTTCAGTCCAAGTATTCTCAATCTCGGTAACCTCACTAGATGTGTTATGTCCTTAAGGGGGAATATTAAGACAATTTTCAACTTGCATGAGATAAATGCTTTATTAGAATGCCAATGATGGTAGCCCGAAGGCTGAATTACAATTGAGGTACGATAAAAAGAACTTTATACAAAAGTATTCAACAAATAATATAAACATTTAAAAACAAATTGTGAAAGGATGAAGGGATGAATGAGTGAAAATTTTCCCTAATTTACTTCACTCGATAGAGTACTTGAGCCATAATCATTAAAGAGCAATACACCTAGGTGCCGCAAAACTTTATTTCATATTCAGGAAGCTCACACATGTAGGGGATCAGTTGTTCAGAATTTATGGATTTGTCTCTAACTAACTCACATTGCATTTAATTAAAATTCTGGGTTGTATACTTTGGAAGATCTCTTAAAATGGATGGGGAAATATATAAGTAGGGAGAGAAGTAGCAATCAAGAAGTCAATAAAATGAGTCAGTAATCTGACTCAACTGTTGTCCTGGAAGTAAAGAATTTTTAGCTACTAATTATTCACGATCTTACTTTATAGCACTGTCAAATGAAATGGCTACCATGGAGATGTTTCAAAAGCTAAGAAGGCTTTAACAACGACTGGAGTACATTATTGAGCTTTATACTAGTAAGATTAGCAATTAACTATAAAAATCAGCATCAAACCTAATTGGTATATGTACATACTACAAACCACTTGTGTTCTAAAATAAATGATTATTTTCTTACCTTGAAGGAGCAGATGTTATTTCCTGAAAGATTCAGATTTTCTAGATTGACATGATTATCTAGTGTATGACCTATTTGAAGAATGATATAATGAAAACAAAATAATTTGAAAGAACACTTTTACAGAGGGCCCGCATTCAAAACAAAAATGGTGAAGGGCTTAAATCATTTAAAAGATTTACATAAACTTTGCAACATTGGATCTCGTAGCAATTTTGGATTATTAAAAAAAAAATCAGCCATATGGTTTTGCAAAACTGAAAATAATTGCTTGAAATTATCAAAGTAGTCCATCAAAGTTTTTTTTTAATGCCTACTTACAGCACGTTCACCAAATACAAACAATAACATGAATTGTAGCTTATATTAATATATAATTCATTTAACTAAACTTATAAAACTTACCAATCTTTTCAATCTTGTTATCAGCCAAATTCAGTTCTGTGAGGGCAGAAAGACCACCTAAGCCCTGAAATGAAAAAAAAGAGGCATAGATTACTTTGAAAAACGCAAAGGAATGATACTAAACGTATAATTCTTCAAAGGGCAATTTACCAGATGTGGGTGTTATATCTATTGCGCTACCAGCAGTGTATATGTAAACAGTAATATTTGATTCCTCGTCATTTGCATGTAACAGCTAGCGTTTGTTAGACATGTGAAAAGCAAAGAAAATCAATTGAATTGTGTTAACATTTATGCAGCACTGATGGTGTAACAGATATAACACCTATTCAAAAAACTGCCAATAAATTAATAGCAAGTTAATACATGCAACATTTAAACTGTAGATGTTTAACAAATAAATAAATAAAAACATCATGCAAAGCAAAACTCCTTACCTCAATATTCGCAATCTTGTTGTGATTGAGCCATAGTACTTCTAGGTGCTTGAGATGAGAGAGGCTTTCTATACGCTCCAGTTGATTAGCATAGAGGTAAAGCCGTTCCAACCTTGGACATCCCTTCAAGTCACCAATTTTCTGATGGGAATAACACAAACATCATTACATTGTCGGGGAAAGCAATATAAAAGACATTCATCATTTTCTGCCAATGATGCATCCAAAGAAGTTACCATCTAAATGCACATGAAAACTAGTATCTTGTTCTTTCACTAATATTGGCAGAAAATAAAATACAATAGGAGAAATGTATGCATGCACGATTGTTTTGTCGAGAGTTGTTACCATTAACAATATCCAAGGATTTCCAAGCCCTCTTCTTGCATGCAAACGGCATGCAAGTGTGTATTAACATAAGCAGGTATGACGATTGGGTCCTAATCTTTGACAGAGTTGTCGTACGAAAGCTATGTGACCAATATGTGTTTCACAAATACGATTCCCTACCTCTTTCTACAAAAACTAATCAAAAATAAAATATTCTGAGGTTCCAATAACACACATGCGTAGCTTCATATTTAACGAAAATTAGGTTTTATGTATGAAAAAGAAAATGAGACATTTCTACTAAAAACACAAAAGTCTAAAATGCCATTCATATTAGAGGAACCAAACTGCTCTACATTTTCGTACACTGAGAAATGTGGACCAACATCTTTGAATACTCTTTTCTCATTACCCCCACATTTGAGTTATGCCTTTGTGTCATGGACCCCACAATTTATTCTTAGTGGCTGTCATAAATAATTGCATGAAACTTAAAGCATCTGAAGCACTTACACTGAGTTTGCATTCAGACACCCAGAGCTCTTCTAGCTTGGAAGAGTACTGTAGTCCATCCACTTCAGTGATGTCCTGACCCATGATGATAATAGTGGTGACATTGGGAAAGAACTTGAGGCCCAGCATGCGAGGGTAACCAGAGAAGAAGATCTCCAGGAGTTTGACATGGTCTGCCCCTCCATTGCCAAGCTTACTGTACTTGATTCCATTCACAACACACTGAACAGGAGCGAGTGAGAGAGAGATGATAAGACGAAATATAATTTTCAATTCGCATACACATAATCAAGTTCACAAATCAGAATGGTGATGAAAATTGCACAGTTTATAAAGAAATACACATCAGTGACAAAGAACATACCTCATTTTAGTGGCTGCATGTATGCATTGTGTATGGTAGAAATAGAATAATGTTATGGCTAGCAACTTGTTAACAGTGGTTTATTTGTTATTATCACGATTTATAAATGACATCGTACCAGCTTTGACTATTAATCTTTCCCTTAACCACATTCTAATCATCTCAGTATTTCTTAGTGTTGATATAAAACTTACAAGTTACTAGAATTTCTTTTTGTTTATGTTTGCATTCAATAAATTTTCTCACATGCAGAACAGATTGTTTTGATTTTTTAACAAACCTACCAATTCTCTGAGTATGTCATCATCCTCTTTGTTACTTAGGAGCTGTTCAACTTTGGCCTCAACTTTGGTCAGCCCTGGTGGGACAGGACTTCTGTTCTCAGAATCAGACATGGCTTGGTATTAAACCCTGTTCATGTCCAGATGTATTTGTAGCATTTTGTATCATTGCCTGAAAAAGAAAAACAGTTTTCTGATAGATTTAACTTGAAAATGATATCAATTAGATCATTCAAGCTACCCACCTACCCGAACAAAACTTTAACATGTCGTTAGGTATATGATGGGAGGTCCCACCTCTGCGCACCTAAACTTTCAGCTTGAAAAAAGCTGAAAGTCAATGAATATCCAATTCAATTTTAATCTGATATTATCATAGATATCTTAAAGATTATGTGTGAGAAATATCTCAGCAGAATCTGACCAGGAACAATGTCATTTTAGATGAAATATACACCCCTCTCATTTTTGCTGTTCAAAATATTTGGGTCCCTTCTCTGCATCCCATTCACTTTACAC